>JAHPZR010029454.1:7500-16911 GCA_019787425.1 Platygyra sinensis | reverse complement strand
AGTAATGTTCTATTACTAGCCTTTCATCTGCGGAACTGCACAGACTTTCCTGTTCACTTCTCTTAATTGTTCCACACTGCCGGCAGAATACTTCACTGCTCTCAAACTCTCTTCCACATTTATGGCAGAACATCGTACTTCGTGTTTTAACAATTACAAACTCTTTACCCACACCGTTCCCGCTCCTCCGGCCGCTCCTCCGCCATTGCAAAATGGCGGAAACTAACTCTGACGCTGACTTACTGCTGGCGCAAGTAACACGTGACAAAATATTTTTCGGATTTACAAAATATAGTTCTGGATTCATCGACAATTCTTCGATTTGCTAGTTTGTTTGGGATTTGCAAAATAATATTTGTGGATTCAATTGTTTTATCAAGATTTCTAATAGTTTTTCAGATTTTATAAACTTGTCAACGATGATTTCTAAAAAACATTACGATTTGAAATATTTTTTTCAGATTTTAAAAAAAATTTTTGGGATTTTAAAAATAATTTTCGGATTTTGTTAATATTTCGGGATTGTCCCTTCTCGGCTTCCCTACATATTGATTTAAAAAAATACAGAATTTGGTTCCAAGCAGCTAGCAAATTAATTAAAGAGGAAAGAAAATATGAATAGGGACACTTCCTAATACCTATGCTAAGCCATTGGCTAGAGTTTTCTAAGGGTATCTGTCTTTGGAAACTGTAATAGCTTTACTGCCTCAAGTTTGAAATGATAATCAATTATTTTATTATACTTTATGCTTTTAATTTTCATCATAAATCCTATGTAAATAAAGATAGCTTTAACAGTTATTTTGCATTAAGTTTAAACTGACAAACAAATAAAAAAACCAAACATACACTTTATTTACCGAGGGTGAAATACAATATTACCGGTTACCTGGTAGTTTACATAATGGCCCCCCAAACCTACAAAGAAATATACTAGGGAAGAGTATCACAGAGGCTGCACTTGTAAAACCCCAAGCATGGTTTCTCCCCAGCTCCTTCCATCAGAATGCATCATGCAAGTGACAAGCAAATATATTTGGCAAATACCCCCAAAAACCACACAAGGGCGCGTTCGTTTGGGATATTCCGGAATAAGAATATATTCCGGAATATATTCCGGCTATTCTCCTCCTGGGAGCAGAATAGCCGGAATGGAAATCCTGGTATTCCGGAATGAGAATAGCTCCCAAACAAACACTTACTCCCATTATTCCAATTATTCTTATTCTGGATTGATCCCAAACGAACGCGCCCCAAGATAAGTTTCTAAATGTTTAATTGATAGTTTAATGACTATAAATAGATGGTTTTCCATGATAATTGTATTGCCAGAAACGGGACCTGCTTGAATGGTCTTGCAAAGGTAGTGAAAGATACTGTTAACCTAAGGTTTAAAAAGATAAAATAAGTCGCTCATTAATATTATTTACCAACTGGAGTAAATGTTTATATGACCTGTCCCTTCCCTCATTTGTTTTATAGCACTCCTAACTATATTCAACAGAAAATGTTAATTAAAAGATAAATTTCCTGAAGTCTAGCACCAGGAATTCAATGTGTATTAACCATTGAAAAATGTAATTCTCTCAATAAAATGATCCCACCCCATCCACCGTTTAAGTTATGTCCAAGCAGGTACAAGGCCATTCCCTTTTTTTTCGTTTACTGTCGAATACGTTTTCTGATTTTGGGTCGGTCGGTCGGAAAAGAAAAAAAAAGGCCGATAAAAAAGCAGAAGTCTGAAACAAGGACACCCAGTACCTCAGCATAGTATCTGCGGAGCCTGGAGACGACAAGACGAGGTTAAAAAGAGCCGACATAACGACAATGGAGGAACAAAAGATCGATGTCGTAATTAAGGTCGTTACACTGAAATTAAAATTCTGTTTGATAGGTTATTTACTGCGGATCACAAGGCAAGGACAATGAAAGAAAGAGACACTAATTAAGCAGCGTAAACGGCACGCATTTTGGTGAACTCCAGAGTTTGTCTGTTGAACTGTTCAAAATTAAAAAACCGCTCTAAAACAACTTGAGTTCAGGGTTTGAATTTTTGAAACTGACAGCTAACCCTAAGGTCTTGGAAAACTTGAAAAGGTCATGGAAAAAGTCATGGGAAGTCATAGAATTTAAACAGCTCAAAAGAGTATGAACCCTGCCATAAATCCTTAAAATAGCACCATGATTATAGTCACGATTGCTTACCAGATCCACGTTTCTGACGATTGTTTCTTTTTCTACACTCAGAATTGGTCCATATTTATTTTAAATAGAAAAAGTTTTTACTCAATTCATAAAAAAAGAAAAAATTGATAGGTCACTGAACTCGTTTTCGAGAACATGACGATTTACCTCTATGGTGGGGTCCAACCGTAAACAAAAAGCCGCCATGTTACTACGCGCACGATGATCTCGCCTTAATTTATTCGCAGCACTGCCAGCGAAAAATATTGTCTGTATTTTAGATTAAAGTGACGAATTCTTGAGATTTTGTTGTTGTAGAAGTCTTACTAAGAAATCAGTCACAACAGCATACGTGTGGCTTTACAATCGATGACAAACTAAGCTAAGCTGATAAACCAGTCAAATATGTCATTGCCTTCTTCACAACTTTTTTTTTTTGAAAACTTGAAAATCTGGGTCGGTCGGACGACAGTAAACAGAATGCAACTATGATTTAAAATTCCTTAAAGTCTATCGCCATTAAATTTTACAAAGACGTCCTGCATACCTGGCAAACGATAAACCAACATATTCCAGAAAACAAAGAACAAATACTAAACGAAATCCTGTGGAATAACCGTTTTATTAAAATCGAAAAGCTCTCTGTCTATTACCACAGTTGGCATAAAGCAGGAGTGATCAGGATCAAAGACATTTTTTATGAAAATAACTTCTTAACTTTCAATGACTTTTGCCGCAGGTTCACGATTAAAACTAACTTCCTCGCATATCATGGCCTATGCAGCTCAATTCCTCAAAAATGGATTCGCTTGTTAAAACAATCTAACCCAAACGCACATACGAATTTGGAATACGTTGGAAAAATACCTTTAAGCAAGCTTTCCTGCAAATCAGCTTCTCGATTTTTTATCAATCAGAAATTTGAACCCCCTACGGCTGAGAGAAGAATGCTGCAAGCGAACCTAGACGAGCAAGCAATCAGCACTATCTATAGTATTCCCTTCAAAGTAACCAGAGATATAAGACTCGCCATCTTTCAATTTTAAATTGTGCACCACATCTTGCCTACCAATGCCACTCTGTTCAGAGATAAAATTGTACAACAAGATAAATGTCATCTTTGTGACCAAAAGCAAACTATGAACCATCTTTTTGTTTCTTGCCCAGATGTACAGTTCTTCTGGCAAAGCTTTTCTCGATGGTGGAATGTTCAGAATGATGATTACATCGTCTTGAACGATGAAACTATAACCTTCGGCTTTACAAATAACTTTAGCCAGCAACTCGGTTTAAACCTCTGCTTAATAATAGCCAAGTATTACATATACTCTGCTTCAAGGGACGGAGAAAATTACTACTTTGAAGCCTTCCTTGCATACCTTAAAAGCAAATTATGTATAGAGAAGAGTAAATGCAAATTACAAATCAATCTATAAATACAACTCTGTCACAAAGCTCCATGACACGTACACGTGTGTGTTTCTGTTTCCGGTTTCTTTTCTTTTTGTTTTGCTCTAGAGCGTGTTGTTTTATTTTTATTGTCATTTTTCAATATTTTTTCCGTTTTCTTCACTGTTTTCATTGTTTTTTCTTTGTATATTTTAAACATACAAAATAGTATTGTAAACATAATAATAGCCCTTCTGTTATTTGTATTCGCGTATCGTAAATTGTCAGTCAGTTTTAATTCCTTTATCTGTTAATTATGTCTTGTATAAGTATTGTTACAAGTCGTCATATTTAAATAAAATTATGCATTACAAAAAAAAAAAAAAAAAAGAGAGACAAAAAAGGGGATGGCACAATATAATATGAAAAAGGCTTTAGTAATCCTGCTGGGACAACTTCATTTCAGCTAAACACTTGGTAAAGTTGCCTCAGAGGAGTCTGTTAGGATTTTCTCTAATACCCATGACCGGATAAATGAGGCTCCATATGGGAAACTGAATAGGCCTTATCATGGTTTTCGACACCATCTTGACGGGTAGGCAAAGCGGTCAGATTACAGTGTTCGTTTCGGAATCTGACCACAAATAACTTTTTTCAAAATTGAATTTTACACAATTTATGAATTGCAATGTTAAAATACTAGGTAGAAGATTGCATTCACCAAACAATTTTGGAGGATATAGCTTAACTAGAAGATGCTCAGGTAATTTTTTAACTTTCCATACATTTGTTTGTAAAATTTAGCTTGTTAGATGGACGTCTAGATGAAGTTTGTGGAAAAAAAAAACAGACAAAACTATAAAAAAAACTAACTGAACGTCTTCTAGCCAAGAATCTCATATTCCCCTTTTCATTGCAGCACTTAACTCTCTATTAAAATAAACTCTACAGTCTGCCTCCTATGTCTACATTTTGTTTGTTAAAGTTCTCATTTCCATCTTTGCGGATATTTCTGTCGGCTACTTCTGTTGCAGAACATGTGAAAAGGTTTTAGTTTTGTAAAAGAACACTCCGAGCATGATCGCGAGGTCCAGATATAATTTTCATACTCAAATGGACTGATCATTTTTACGGCTGATTCTTCAAAATCATCTTCAATTGCAATGTTTTCCTGAACATGTTAGCTAGTTCATGACGAGGTTACAAGTTTCTTTGGGTTACCGATCTCGTAAAAAAGCAATTTTACAAGACGAATAGTCAAAATTTTGCACTACATATATTTTCCACTCGAGAGCGATGACTGTAATACTTTAAATACACTTTATGTAAGATTTTTCGGTTATAACTAAAATCTACTTACCTCTCAAGAAAGAACAATAGTAATTATTTCATGAGATCCAAATGCAACACCATTTGAAGCTAGACTGATTGGAGAAATCCGTCTAAAAAACATTGTTTTAGCCACAGGCGACGGCGCCATTTTCGAAAATTTTGTGCATTTGCTCGCTTCTTTCGCCGTGACATCATAATGGCAATGATCATCGGGTCAGCCAAATCTGACGTGTTGACCTCTCCCTCCTGAGTTGCATGCTTCCCCGCGCACGGTCATGAAATTACGCATGCGCAGATTTGACAATTTCCCAAGACGGCGTCCAATGTTTATGATTCTCAGTTCGCAGATATATCTTGAAATTTCTACTTCGTAACATTACACCAATACATGTCGGATACAAGAAAAGTGTCAAGGAGGAAAACATTCTAAACGACAAACAGGAATAACTTTTCTTTCCAGAAGGCCATTCCTCTTGCAATTTATGGGAGAAAATAAACGATGATCGAGATCACGCAGGTGAGAAATCTACTGGCATTGCTTGTATTGGCGGAGCTTGTTACACAGAACGTTCTACATGGGAACTTGGGAATAGGTTTACTGTTCTAGACTGCCATGTCAGTGAAAAGGATGTAGAAGTAAAGAATTGTATAGTTTTGGGGTCAGATCAAACGACCGGCTCTTCCCTATATTCTCTATAAGGAGCTTCCATGGTGAATTTCAGAGATACAAATGAGGATACCTTTCCATTTGCTTTTGGGGTGGAGTGAACACAAAAACTGAGTGTCCGAGGTTATATATAAAGGAACAAGAGGCAAAGTGAGCTAGATCTGCACCTGCCAATACTTCAAATTAGGGAATTAAGGTATCAGCCACCCTTCAGGACCGTCCGTGCGCGGATCGCTGTAGCGCTTTCATTTTTCTTATAAACCCTATCAAACAACACATTTTCTGAAAGCTTAATAGTTCCATATTATGGCTCATTCCTTTGAAAATCTCAAAATCGTAAGAGAGAGCGTGATTGAGACGTTTTTTTTTTGCGAAAGCATATATGTCTATGTAAATTCCCGCTTAGAATGAGCAGAAGAGAACGATAAACATCGCATTTGCCTCTTGACACGTTATACTAAAAAACTGTCTCAGATTTTTGACACGTGCATTTGTTCTTTTGTGACACTAGAATGAAGTCAGAGGGGACAAATCATCAGCACTTCCTTTGAAAAAATGGCGAATTTTCGAAAACAGAAAAAGAAAACAAAAATCGCCGACACCGTTTTTGAGGAACACTATCTGACAATAAAGAAGCCAAATTTCAGCTAAATCGGTTCAGGGGCTGCCGACTTGGAGTTGAAAACGTACACTTGACTTTCCGAAATTTTCGTTCTGAGAAAACAAGAAAAATAATTTTTGGCGGCATCCTACCCGCAACAGCATTATAACACCTAATCGTCCATGTTGATGTTTGCCAGAGAGGGGTCATCTTGCAATAACAATAGGCATTTGACAGGTGATTTGCAGCAGGCCAAATCTTTACGCGGGACGCGGCGGGAATACACTGTATTTTCCGGTCGGATGCAAATCACTATTATGAGAGTTAAGTTACCGTGTAATTCAAAATTCTGGTTTCACGTATACAGACCGAGAAAACTAAAAACCTTTTAGGGGCTGTCGCGTCACCGCCACCGATAGATCAAAAACCAAAAACCAATACACGATTTATCGCGAATGCTCTGCTTTTTTACATCGTCGGAAATGCCAGATTAGTTTCGTGCGACGGACAGCTTTCGTTCTGGCACTGGAACATCCAAGTGGAACCAAATTCGTAAATTTTCCACAAGTTCAACGCTTCCTTGACAAAAGCGACAAGTCACCTATGCGTCGATCTTGTCCTGCAGTCTTTCACCGGCTACGATAGCAGGGCCATGGAGCTTTTGCCATGTTTCAGTGTTTTCGCTTTCTAGATCTGCAAGAGATTCTTCAACCGAAATTTTTGATCGCCTTGCACTAAATGTTAATGTGGAAACTTTGCTGCTCGTTCGACTCCTTCAGCCATTGCTCCTGGTCGAAGTAAGAGTCCTTTATTACTCTCCACTAAGTTTTCAGCCCAATCTGAGCTTAACGATTTTTCGGCTTCTTCCGCCTTGCCGTTGGAGACAAAAACAGACACGACCACTTCTTTTTCCGAAGGCATTTGAACCAATCTTGCGGCATGTATTGCGTGATAAAATGACATCACTATACCTTGTGTTCGTGACGTGTTGACATACAAGTTACTCCAAGAATGACAGGACTTGTTAACGGGTAATTAAAACAATTAACGTGTAGTAAACTCCAACGTCCAATAACTTTGCACTGAAATAATATTTTTTTGTGGAATTTTTTTTAAACAAAAGCTCTTGAAAGGCTTTATCTGAATGTCTCGAAATCAAAAATTTCGAAAATTCACCTTTTTTAACCCTGGCTGATACCTTAACTTGAAAGTGAATGTCACAGTGTTTGCAGGAGCTGGTGATCTGGATTAGAATAAAAAGCTGTGCCCATTAGGAAGCATCCCATTAGAGAGAACTGGGCAATCACAATGGCGTCTAAGAACCAAGCAGTGACTGGTGGATCTTTGAACAGTCTTATGATGATGGCATGATTTACATTTTGGACTTAAATGAGCGAAAATGGTCTGAGTAATCAAGAATTGCCTCCTCGTCTATACCCTGCTGCAGCAATTGGACAAAGCAACACTCTCTTCATTACTGGTGGGATCCAACTGCCAGAAATTAATAGTGTACAATACTGCAGCATGGAACACATTTTGACAATCAAATTTGATGGCACTTTTAGAAACACCACTTGGAGCTTCTGAACATTGAATTAGTTTCTTCCTTGTATTTGTCCTCACATGCCACTTATTTGTCAGGTCAAATTCTACATATATTTGGTGGCTAACAAAGCATTAATTAGCACCAAACCAACAACAAGTTCAACAATGCTACTAACAGACTTACTCAGTAAAGTAGCAATGTCAAAAGTGGCAAGTGAGGAGCATGCCACAGAATGACACTCACTAGTGAGGCTTAGCAATTCAATATTTCTTAGTGGTGGGGCACAAGAAAGAAAATTTTGTTATTCACAAACTTTATGTCTTTAGTTGACTTATTTTGATCTTGCTGATAATTGCATCATTACCAATACTAGTGTAACATCCCCAATTCCTCGGCTTTTAGAAATGTGAGGGTGTGTACAAATGATGGATACAACAGGTTTGCACTGAGCTAAGTGTCATACCAAAAGAAAAGTACAATTGCAGGGACTGTAAAAAACAAGCAAGAAGTGAAACGTATCTGCATAAAAACACTCTATTTAATGACATTCGCATGACTTATAGCCGTCAGCTGTCACATTAATTAATTGATAAATTAATTAATGTTTGGAGGGCCATGTGTCAGAATTCAGTACATTTGTACTTGTTCCTTGCTACATGACTCAGGGACATTAATGCATGACTGCAGTAAAACCATTGTATTCGTAAAACATGTAAAACGCTTTCATATGTGTCACTCCTTCTGGAATGGCTCCCATACAAATGTCTAAATATTTCATTCCCACCTTCAGTCCCTCCCCAGAAAAACCACCCAAAATTCCTTCTTCTTGAATGATCTCCTGCATATGATCAATTACTTTATATACATAATTTATACTCCAACGTGCATAAGAGTAATTTGTATTTAAACACTCCAAACTCTATTCCAATTTTTTGTAGTTACTCCATTCTATTGGGTATTTTTCTTTTAGAATTGTACAACTATTAGTTTGCCCAAAACAATTGAAATTTTTTGTGCAAAAATCATATAATTCTTTGGTTCCTTTGGTTCCCTTGTTTCCAAAGTTGTGCAACATATTTTTCACTTCCTTCTGAAAAGAGAATTCTAGAGTTATTCCGGGTATCATCAGACTTGGATTGCTACCAATCGTACTTTTTAAGTAGCAGTCTAATTTGTGAGTAGCATTTTCAACTAAGCGCTCGAAATCCTGTGACTCTGCTCACCGAGAAACTTCAGCAATCTCATGAGTAAGCGGCTTGAAGATAAAATCCATATATTGATTTTTTACGCGTGTTGCATCAACCTTATGTTCCTTATGTTCTATGTTGAGTACTGGATGGCATTTCACTCCTCTTGCAAGTGCAGCTAGTTGGTTTTGATTCCGTTTATCATAGTGGCCTGCACACCTTGAAGGCCACCATCTGCCTGTGTTCTCTTTTCATCAACTGAGATAACTGTTTTTCATATGTTCACGCTCCTTTTCAACTGGGGCAAGGCAAACAATCATTGTGGCAGTTTGATTTTCATCGCAAAAAGCTTCAACAAGATTGCTGTTTGTCCGCACTGAACCAGGGTTTTTGTTTTTTCCCATGCTTCTTGACCCCATTGAGTCTATTTTGTGTTCAGAATACAAAATGAATATCGAAATTGCCTTGTCTGCCGAGTAACACAGGGAAAAATTAGACATTCCAA
>JAHPZR010029454.1:0-5000 GCA_019787425.1 Platygyra sinensis | reverse complement strand
TTGTCATGTCAACATTAATATTCGCGTAAATCAACTTCGAACTTAACAACGCAATGTCGGTAAATACAAATCAACTTCCAACTTCAACAATCAACTCTTCATTTTACGTCGCCAGGAGCCCATCACTAGGAGCGTGCAACTCCCATACTGAGCCTATGTCACGGCATTTTTACAGATCGGTCTATTTTTAGACTTTTTCCCGCGAAATAGGTCACTTCCGGTCTAAGTCAGCGCGCATCGGTAAGTACAATATGGCGGCCTCAGGTGGACATGTCGACAGAATAAAATACGCCGAATGCACCAATTCTCTCTCCATTTTCTTGATTCCATTCCGCACTTTCTTCACGTTCAGTTTTCCCAGGAGCACCTGCAGTCTTCCAAAATCCTTTGCCACATGTATCACACTTTCAACTTACAGAGATATGGAAAAAATTATCGATCGTAGTGACGAAAGTCGGATGAAGTCGAAGTGACTATTTTGAAGTTTTATTTTTGATCAAACGTTAGCCCTATACGGACATTGTTTCTGTGTTTTGTAATGCCGTAAAAAAGTGTTTGATAATAATGAAGCGGCACAATTCAAGCGATGATCATGATGGAGAATGTCAAAACAAGGAGCCACGCAAGCAAGGTGTGAATGAGTCTTCATCCTCGACCAACTCGACCTCCGTAAAGGATATTTTACGCTGCAGGATTGCACAGAAACAAGCCCAACAAAATAAGGAGCTTGCTTCGAAGGCCAAAGAAAATTTTTCACTAACCTCCTTGTCTTCCACCTTGCCGAGTGCAGGCTATTTTTGTGAAGTGCAGTCGATAGTGGATAGTGATTTATTCCCCGTTGCCGGCTGAATCCACGGCGCCTTCTTCCAGTGCCTTGATCATTGAACAGTCTAGAAATCTGCAGTTTTCTCCAAGTACCGGTCCGTTTCAGCCTGTTAGACTAATAATGTATCCGCATGGTGAGTGGCGGCTGGATAGCCCAATTTTGGGACATCGGAAAATAGAAGACGGAAGATTGAGCTTTCCAGTGAAGTCCGCAGAACTTGTGAATTTGCCCAAGAAATGGAACGGGCAGAAAATGGACTAAGTCGCAAGGTCCCTGGACTAAAATATGCTTATGTTTACCGGGACAACTGGACACGTTTGAATGTACGGCCAGCTAAAATAATGCAGGTATTTCACTACTTTCCTGTAAACAGTGAACATGTTTAGCCATTCCACAATTTCATTTGGATTTTCCCCAATTTTAGTTGGGACATATTGTGTCATGTTGCACAATCACACACAAGCAAAAATATTCTAAAAATAAATAGATTATACCATGGAATATGTTTCCTAATATTAGAGCTTTATTTTTATAGCAAAGATTTATGATTGCTGCTATTCAAGATCTTGCCAGAGAACCAAACCAGGAGGCCAGTGGGATGACAGCAGCATACTTAGATGCTTGCAACCTGCTTTTTGAGCAAGGACTTCTCAGCAGGCAGAGGATCAACAACAGAGACAGCCCAGTTCTTGCCAACATTAAAAGGGGGATGTCTTTCTTTGAAGAATGGTGTGCTGCACATGATGGTACAGGTAATTGCTGGAGCCTGTATTAACAATTACTGTATTTCGAGCATTGAAACCCAAGCAAAACTTTACAATAAGTTCTCTTTTCCTCTTCTTCCTTAAACTGCTGTTGGTACCATACAGTGAATTGAAAAGCACATTAAGCTGCCACCTCTATTAGCTCTACAAGCCACTTGCATTCAGCGTGATAAAAAGGTGATCTGTATTTAAAATACTTTGTCTGCCTGCCAAGTTGAACATAAGTGAAGCATTGAACTATTTTTAAGTAAAATTCTTAGTTGACTGAATTATTCCACACTTTATTGATTGCAGTATACACAGACAATTCCATGAAAGCCCGACAGAAGAAGTTTTTAGCATGGCAGGTATATCTTGGTTTGGCTACGAATCCCTTTCATGAAAAGTGTTCTTTAATGTAACAACTGACTTAAAGAATTCTTTCAAGTCAGCTATCTGGCATGTTTATAGATAATTTGCATAACTGTTCAAGCATACAACTGAGTGGATATCCATTTCATCCTTCACTAAATTTCTATTTCTCTTTTTTAGACCTGGGATCTTCTACGCCTTGTGGTCAATGGCTTTCTGTCATTCTGTGACTGGTTTTTTGACAATGTTGCTCCAAATGGCAAATATTTTATCAGTCCACTCCACATAAAGGGAAGTGCTATTGAATCAATTTATAGCATCCTCAAGTTTTCCAGTGGAGGAAATTTGTCTGCCCTATCATATGGTCCTTCTCTTGGGAAACTGATCAATAGAAAGGACATGATACAGAATAAAAATTCTGAAAAGGGTTATAGGGATGTGGTTTTGAATATTAGTGGCACTGCTGCTGCTAATGTTATATGTTCCACAGGCAACTTGGTGATACCCTGTCAAAGGCTGTCAAATTGCCACTGCATTTTCACTTTCCCAACAAGCATTTCCCAGTCCACAATTGGAGATAGGTTTGGCAGCAATGCATGTACCCTAATTGCAGTGAAATTTGGGGCTTACTGCTTCCAGAATAAATTAGATTTGTCACTTCTCTGGAATCAACTTCCAGATATGTGGTTTACTTCCTTTGTTAATGCCATCTGTGATGGAAATGAGGTTTATGATGAGCTGTATAGCAATACTGCTGTTTATCTTGATGTAGAAGATGTTGTGAATGCAGTAGGAGATTTATTTAGTGTAGAATCAGCGGATCAAATATTTGCATTTACAAATGATAATGAATTTCAGGATTTAGTTGACCACATCAATGGAGTGATCCAGGTATCACATACAGACCACTATGGTGTGATGATTTCACAGAATATGACTGTGGGGGTTTTCGTCAAGAGCAATGGCCTTTGTGCCATTATTGATAGCCATCAGCATGTCAATAGCAATGGGGGTGGCATGATCATCATGGCAAATGATCCCAAGAAAGCTATCACTGAATATGCCAATTGCCTGCTCAAAAATCAGAATCTTACTCTGGATCTGGGAACCCTAAACTGGGTGAAATATACAATGTAATAATTCCAATAGCTAAAGAAAACAAGTTCAGAGTCAATGAATAATTTTTAGGTCCCAGTTTCTATTTTCAAATTGCTGACATTTTGTAAAGGAGCTCTTCAAAAATTGTAAAACATGGTACATAATAAATATATTACGACCTTGAAAATCTACATAACAGTGTACATTAGCTTGGTTGCAAATAGGGGGATTCATGCTCACATCATTGTTTACATTTTTGCTCATTTGCATACAGCTTTGCTCACAGAAATAAACATGTTAGATATGAATTGACTCCAGGCAGCTAAAGAGCTAGTAAGACTTATGCACCTATCAATGTCAAGCATAGGGTGGGGATTTCATCGATCGCCTTGGCCCAGGGGTAGGGCATTTGAATTATCTTGCTGTCCCGGGGGAGGGATATTTGAATATTTTGTAAACATTTGGCCACAAATCATTTCCCAGGGTGGGGAATTTTCAGTTATTTCTGCCTACGGGTAGGGAATTTTACAGCAATTGTTGGGAAAATTTCAAATCCTTTCTGCCCTATGCCCCACTTTCCCCCACCCCCCTCCCCCTCCCCCTTGCTGGCTTGACATTGATAAGTGCATTAATAGATGCTGAAATTCTTAGCCCTTTCTGTGTAATATTGAAGGAGATATTGTCTTTCAAAAACTGCAAAATTTCTGGGTGGTAAAAGCACTAATGAGCTCATACATTCTTTGTAAAATTTGAGTTTTTAAACCTGTGTTGCACAAACAGTATTCAATAAATCAGGCTCATATTCATTGGCAGAGTTAATCCTAGTATTACCTTTCAATATTCAGAACTGATTTATCTGCAGCTCCATCAGAAACTGAATTGCTTATGCTAATGAGGCAAATATGGTAAACAAGGATTGCCCTATAATAAATACAAAGTTAGAAAATAGCAATACACGGTTACTTGCGTTTGGTAGACAGTGTGTATGATTTGAGTTTAGGTCTGAGCATTTCATCTGCGTCCACAACCTTGCCGTCCTTCTTGAGGTCTCTCTCGACCCTAGCATGGCCTTAGCATTCATAAACTCATTAATGCGCGTGTTCGCTAACTTTGAAACTAAGGCTTTGAAAAGTGCATCGACGACTTCACAATTTGAGGCAACTTTGGCCGAGGATAAAGCGGCGATAAGCAACCTAAAATCTATTCCAGTTCCTCGTTATTAAGCACAGAACTCCCACACATCTCAAGAAATTTTGTAGAAAACCTTTTTAGGTTTGAGTCGCACGTGAACTCACGTACATTCTCATCGACATGCCTGAGGAAAGGAATAAGCTCAGTTCTTGGAAAAACAAGATTTCCTTCATCTGAGTTTTGCAGACCTGGTGAAAGGGATGATTTGTCTTCCATTGTAAGGTCCTGAAGCAGATCGAGTTCTAGCTCCATAATTCCCTTTCTCTCACGCGAAACCCGCTCCCACGACCTTTCTTGTGTTGTCAAGTTTCTCTTCGAAGCTTAAATCATTCTATGAAGTGCCGCTCCACAATATCTGTAAAGAGTTTCGTCTGACTCCGTACACAGCCTTGATGTTTCGCCTTTGATATTTCATCGTTATTTAAACTAAAATCTTGTTTCTTCTTCTTCTTTTGTTGTTGTTTTCCTGTTACTTTCCCAGTAGATCGAGGCTGGCTATTGTTCTTCTTCCTTTTTGGATCTGACGGACGCGAAATCGAGCTCGCAGAAGGTTCATCTTCATTCGCGCTTTCTTCTGAATTGCTGCTTGGCGAGGGACTTTCAAAATCTTCACAAGAATCTAAACTCGAAGGACTAGAACTATCAGGGGATTCCTCGCCTCTCTCCGCCATTTTGTTTTGTTTTTTCTCTCTTCCGGTAAAAATTATGAAATCAGTTAAAAATTAAGACCGTGCTTGTGATTGGTCACTGAGTTTTAGAATTCGCGGTAA
>JAHPZR010029452.1:62500-64623 GCA_019787425.1 Platygyra sinensis | reverse complement strand
AGCTTTGATCCAAAAGAGCAAGTTCAATACAAAGAGACAACATGGATTTAACACATATCTTTCTAGTAAGTAAAATAAGCATCAATGACTAAGTCATCAGTTGAACCTTTTGATGCTTTGATTAGGGAGTTGCAACGTTTGGTAATTTTCTGTGGTTTAACCTTTATAATTTAACTAAGGTATTTTCACTACACTACAATTGTCTTTCCAGCACATAAAACCTGCATATATATAGAATCGCGTTTATTCCAGACAATGTTTCTGCTGTATATGTACTACAAGCAGAATCAGCGAGTAAAACTGGCATCAATTGTTTGGTTACCATGGTTACTGTACATGTTAAACATATGGTGTGCATTTTTATATCCGTAGACTGCAGTGGTATTCTTATTGGCCCATGTAGAAGTGGAATCAAGGTGTACGTTGACACCAAGCAGACCCCTCGTCGAGCTCTCTACGCATACCATCTCTATGCAATCATTTTACAGACTACAAAATAATTGCTTTGGAGGAAATCTCCTTAAGATTCATCTCCACAAATGTACCCAAGGACTGTGTAAAGCAAAGTTAGATGGGTGCTCGACAAAACTCTATGAAACAAGTAAGGGGTGCTATAATACTATCGTCCGCGTTAATATTGTGCTACCAAATTGCGGAGCGGTGATTGGTCAGATTGTAACAAAGCTAAGAAAAATTACAGCAAGTTAAATTAAATACTGACTGAACGAATTTGTATGAATGCAAGGATCATTAGATTGTTGTTTTTCGCTGATTTAAGACTGTATTGAGTTACTACCAAGAAATGATAATCTCTTGTTTATACACTACTGAGATCCTATCAGGCGTCAGTAAAGTATGCTATTACAGTCACCAGGCTAGGACCCTGGACAGATAAATTCACAGCGCGCAGAAATAGATAAAAGAGCATACAGAACCAATTCAGTTTGTTGTATTTGTATTCCACAGACATTTTGTCAGTTTACAAGATTAAATTTACTTCAGCTTTTCGCTAATAATACATTTTTATCTCAAAGGATTTAGGATCATAAATATCACGGCTACAAGAAAGAAGTGCATTGAGTTTCGTGATAACACCAATAATAAATACACACTCAGAAAGGACGTCAACAGCAACAATATCGCTTTTGAGGTGAGTCAAATGAAGCTAGTTTCAATTATCATTTTTAAAGTAGTCAGTTTTAAATGAGTGCCATAAAACCAGATACATCATCACGCTGACCGATTGTCTTCCAATACTTGCGCTACCTGGACATACAATCACTAGTAAAACCAAAAGGAATTGTGATTCATTAGATCTCGTTTGCCGATGCTCCTCCTGAGTTTGATGAATCTGGTTGGCATTGATGATTGGTTCACCTGATTGTCTGAGTCCTATGTGATTTGTCAGAATGTAAACAGCTATAACTTAAAGGAGTTGCTAAGGCGGAGCAGTTAGGACCTTGTCGGTGCATAAAATGTAGTATAAACAAGCCAGTGTTCCTGTCTTTACCCGGTTTGTTCTAACTTAGCTATCTAAAAAAGCGCCTACATTGACCTATTTTGTTTGGCAGTCTTGGAAGTCAAATTAGGAGCTTGATAACCCGTCAAAACAGGAGATAGGAAAGATTAGCAAACAAATTCTCGACAATATCAACAAGAAGCTGCTGACCGTCATAAAAGTAAACCAGTGGAAGAACACCTCCACGGTGCTACAGTGGTTTAAACATTTGCCTAACAAACACAGATGCGCTTTCATAACCTTTGATGTTGTGGAATTCTACCCTTCCATATCAGAGACACTACTCACGCGTGCCCTTGACTTCGCAGCCAATTATGTAACCATTTCTGATGATGATCGTCACATAATCTTACAAGCTAAACAATCCCTTCTTTTCAACAACGGAAACCCTTGGCAGAAGAGAAACACCGACACGCTCTTTGACGTCACCATGGGAAGTTATGACGGAGCTGAAACATGTGAATTAGTGGGAATCTACATGCTCTCGCAGCTTAAAGAAATACCCTACGGCATGGAAATCGGGCTTTACAGAGATGACGGCTTAGCAGTAATCGACCAAACTCCACAAAAAATCGAAAAAATCAAAAACGAAATCTGCAAAGTG
>JAHPZR010029452.1:57500-60000 GCA_019787425.1 Platygyra sinensis | reverse complement strand
TATACTAATTGAAACCAGTTCAGGACTTCAGGAGTATGATAGTATATTTTAATATGCTAGCTTTTTTGACCCAAAGTGGTTCCCCGCGAGGCTGAACTGACTAGAAAACTTGGGTACCTATAGAGCTGAGTAAGCACTTTGTGACTGCATAAGATTCACCGACTTGTATATTCATTCATTAAAAGCGCGAGAAAGTGAAACAAAACAATACTACTAAAATGGGCTACTTACTGTAAGGTTTCTTTACTTGGAAGGTTGGATTTTTTAAATTTGTCACATTTTTTTGTTTATGTTGTATTTTCAGAACCGAGGATGTGACGCCACAATTAGCAATGAGTTCCAGTTTCAGGAGTATCCATGTGGAAAACACTTTGTATACAAATACCATAATACTGCTCTTTGTTTAGGGGTAGAGGAAGGTTGTAATGCGACCTTAAAATTAATCACGCCAAACAAAACGATACCCTGTCACGATAGGCGTTGTTACTTTAAAAAATTACGGCTACTTTAAACCCCATAGTCCTCTTTCTTGCATTTGCACTCATTTTAACGAAATAAAATCTAGCAGTTATGATACAGATCTGTATTCTTTGTGGAATTCCCCTTATGTGATAAAATGTTGTTCATTTATAATATAACTTAGCTTTTCGTCTCATTTTTTCATTTGGATTATCAGACCTTTATAGAACACTCCTTGTGAATAACATAGCACTTGACGCAGCCCACCCAGCAGTTTTAGAAACTTTTTTCCATGTTCTAAGTGTCGTTATACACTGAATAGCATCCCGAAATATTTTCTGTATATTCTCTTGCTTTCTACCCGTATTTTGCCGTTCGGTTACAACACTGCGAATTTGTCAGATATGTCCAGGATTGAACGCTAATGAGATTCATCACAAAGAGTCTTCATTGGTAAAAAGTCACCAAAATACGTGCAATTCTGTCAAATATGAAGTAATATGAAAATGTCAAATGACCCTGCCAAACATGAAGTATTAGAATTAAACAATACTTGCGTTCAATCCAGGACACAGGTGGAATTTGTTGAAATATTCGTTTCCTTTACTTTTAATAGAAATGGTTTCTATTCGGCTTAGCGAAGCGAAAGAGAATAGTAATTATGCATTGAGTTGGCCTTGAGCTGTGGTGAGCTGTACTTCGCTCGCTTCTTTGCCCTGAAGCGGACTGGAAGATTCGCTTTGAAAAGAAAGGATATGTGTTTATTTTAACTGATTTTAAGAAATGATGTTTTGATGTTTCCCCTTCGTGACACCAACCTGTGTCAAGTTCTTTTTACACTGAGAATTTTTAAATATATATTAGCCATAAACATTTTGTTTATTCGGGTTTGTTAAATTCATGACAAAGCAATGGTTTCTTTAACGTCTTTTAAAATCAATTTTGAGTTTGGTTTTGTCTCGCTTGACTGCCGACTGAGAACGCTTGAGTATTTTTTCTGAGTCATTTTCTAAAAAAAGAAACGGCTTTGTCATTCTTCTTCCTACTTCTCGTACCTATTTAATGGCTCGACAAGACTTTTTTGAACCTGATCTTTCGCCCAGTCACTGACACATTATCTAAATTCAGGAGCCTCCATCTCCCATATATCCCTGAGTCAACCTTTGCTCGTATCTTTTTAATTTTAGAACAGTCGTCACCCCAGGCGAGCTCAAATTTCCCGCGAAAGCATCTTGTTTTCACTGACGTCGTCCGCATACAACTTTGAAAAAAAAAATGGCGGCCGAAGTGCCAAGTCTCGTCTTGCATGGTTCTTACTCCCATATTCCAGTTTAATTCGGTCCAGAAGCCTGTCTTTACAGCCGAGAGACCCTGGTTCCTGATTTATTGCTTATCAATAAATAACTTTACTGACCTCGAGCGGTGGAATCCAGAACTATCCCTTGCGGTGAATCTTCGTAGTGAAGCAGTTTTAGCAGCTTTGTCGTTGTTTTTTGCCTCTTTCGCAGTGATTGTCCGTTTGTTTTTGAGGTGCTTTAATCCATTTTCATTTCCGTGGTCGGAAAATTCATCATTTTGTTTGACCAACTGCCTGTAATATTGCCCACTGAAAATTGTGAGAACGAGAAGATGACAAGGAAAGAGGGTTTTGAGGGAAACATGCACCTTGCAGTGTTAAGCTTCATTTCTCCTCCCTGAAGACAGGAAACGCGTTCTCAAGATATCAGCAATCAAAGAACTACCAGTACCACAGCTTAACAAAGCCTGACCTGTCAAAATTTAGCAGAAGGAGAACGAAAGTTAAAAAATTATTTGGAGCAGAAAATTCCACTTTATTTAATTGATTAAGATCGCAAACTTGGCATCCTAGTACTCATAATCAGTGGTGATGGGCTCCTGCTAAATTCTTAAAACTTTCCGCCATTTTAAAACCCAAAGGGAAAAATTTCGAATGATGACGTCAACCGTGCGTCTGTCATGTAACAAATCATTTGCGAGAACTAATTAAAATGCGAGGATTATTTGGATTAATTTATAATGT
>JAHPZR010029452.1:0-55000 GCA_019787425.1 Platygyra sinensis | reverse complement strand
AGAAAGAAATAGCTCTTCATCACGTGAACGACGAGTTTTCTCATCTATCCTCTCTAACGCATAATCCAAGTTAAACAACGTAAAGGTTATCAACCGATATCTTTGCGTATCCATTAATCTAAGAGGTGTCATGGAGGTGTCGACTCTGAGATAACTGTAAAAAATAACATGATATCTATGATTGACATGACATAGACGGTTAACATGACATAGACGGTTGTGATATGATCATCTACCGAAATCACAAGAACTTTAAGGTTCTCATTTTTAGGTTTTTTGGCCGTGTGTAATATTGTCTTAAATTTAAAGGAAACCTGAAAAAAATAGTTTTATTAGATAGTAAAATTGTAAAATGAGGCCCTAAAGGAACAACCATGGTTGAAGATTAAAACAGATCACAAACGACGAACTTCAAAATTAAAATGACCAGTTTAAATTTGGGCTAAACAACTTTTTAGTTCCCTGTGAATTCTTAACGATCATAATATTTAACATGCGCTCCTTTTTTAAAAAAATTGTTTCTTATCAGAGTTTATGTCTACGTTCATGCAAACTGTAAGATTTTGGAATCAATCGTGCATAACAACGCTGGTTTAATTACCATCCCACTCATAACCTAAGATGATCAGCTAATTAGGTTTCATTGAAATCACACCGATTGACAAGTTCTGTCTGCGAGAATCGATACTTTTTTAAAACAAATCATTTTGCACTTTGGAATTATGTAAAAGGT
The DNA here is from genome assembly GCA_019787425.1 of Platygyra sinensis. Taxonomy (NCBI): domain Eukaryota; kingdom Metazoa; phylum Cnidaria; class Anthozoa; order Scleractinia; family Merulinidae; genus Platygyra; species Platygyra sinensis. The sequence goes on along the minus strand of JAHPZR010029452.1, from coordinate 54,267 downwards.
TTACAGATGATTTTCGTTCAATTCTCCTTCATCATAGTTTTTGCTACGGTTGTCGATAGCAAATTAGCAAGAGGTGCCATTTGAAACTTTCAGACAATTTTCTTTTTCTGCTTAAGGTCAGAGAGCATTATGGCATCGCTGAATATATTTCATCACGTCGCAAGCAGTTATCTAATGATTACAATTAAACTGACAGATATTATATAGTGAGTGATACAAACTAAATTAAATTGATAACATTTAATTCAAATTAATTATCATGAAATGGTGCGTGCAAATGAGTTTCTGTACTTTCAGCTTGAAGCCGGAGAAATTGAGGCCAGAATCATATTGGACATTAGTAACGAACATGGTCGGCATGCATTTGAGCTTCGCCTAAACATTTATCGTTGGCACAAGGTAGGGACTCGAAAGGCTGACGGTGGTAACATTTCTGATGGACACCCCTTACGGTCACGTAAAGTAATGTTTAAGGGCCGTGACATTCCGATCATTTGAACGGTGTATAGTCACTCCTCCATTTCCACAATCTGTTCCTGATAACGCGGTCATCCATTATCATGCTCGACTGGACTTGAAAATTTTGCAAATTGAATTTTTTGTACGTTTTGTCATAAGTCAAGAGGTTGGTCTTTTGATAACCAGCCGCCCACACAACCCTAAAGACATAATAACTGAGCTATTGCTACATGCATCCGGTTCCATGTTAACTAGTATATTATCCACCCATGTTTAAGTGTTCCGTTTAAACTTTAGCATCCGGTCCGAGATTAGATACGTGATCTCGCCGTGAAACTGACAGCAAATAGTAAGCGAAGTATTAAGAAAAGGCCGAGGAAAAAATAATAAGCAAACAAGGAAACAAACTAACACTGTTATGTGTAATTTCTTGGAAATTTTAGGTTAAAAGATGTAAAACATTGGCCAAAAAAGGTACAAAACTATATTCATTTGTATTCAGCATCCGGCCACGTTCCAAGGCAAAGAGGTCCGACGCAAAACCATTATTTATAACGTAACTTTGAACATGTTTATAGAAAATTTCTACCCAGCGGATAAGGTCTGGGCCAAAATTGATGCCTGATTTTTTCAGGCTTCTTCTTTCCGAATGTTTCAATTGGAAAATTTACTGCGATGGTCACTCTTCATATTTAGACTATTACTAAGTAACGTCTAAATATAAATGTGCAAACAAAGAGAAAAGTAGTCGTATTTTAACAAGCTAAGTGATAAATGAATTTGAGGCACATTAATTGTAAATTTTCCACGGTCTATTAAGGCCAGTTAAATAATAAACATTGTGCTGGTCAATGTATAATCAGTTCAGTAATTTCTCTTTCTAAGTTAAGTTAATTTTATTCACCTCGACAACTAAACAGCGACACAACATTATACTTTACTAGGTGAGTCCGTTGTGTACCTAACGGTGTACTTTGAATGGTTTTAATTATTGTTGACATGTGATCGTTTAAAGCAAACTTTTGACACAAACACGCTAAATTAACCTAGAAAATCACGCAGTGATCACGGTGATAAAGCATGCATCATGCTACGATGTGCTACGGCCTTCAAATCTCTTAGTCTTATGTGTTGTCTTAGTAACGATTGCGGTCTTTTATTTAATTCCTTATTACTTTTTCTAGAAGGATTATATTATTTAGACAATATTACGAGGGACGGTTTGCTTAAATCTTTACTTTTCAGGTGACTTTTGTTAATACCTTAATTTTCCAGCTCATTAAACACCATGTTGACGCTACCAGATTCAATTTGTAATTTAGCTATTTGGGCGACAGCGTAGTGCATTCCCACGTGGGCAAGTTCAAGTTCTTAACAAAAAAAAACTGTTATCGAGTTAAACTTAAGCAATAAAGTTGAAATGTTTCTGTGGTATTATCTTAGTCTATAACGGAGTTTATACGGTGTTATTACGGGTTTCAAACTAACTTCGCTTATTAAACAATATTTTTTCTCATACGAATGATTTGTTGGCAATTAAATTCTAGTTACTTAAATGCAGCAGCCGTGATATCGTAGTTTTGATGAGTTTGAAATCATGAAAACTATGTCATTCATTTGGAAGAAACTTTTATTTTATAGCACGAGCAGTACCGGAGGACAAAGCAAATCACACTGAGCCGGCAAACTAAATTTATAACATTTTATTCAAATTAAATATCGTGATATGGTGCGTGCAAAAGAGTAAAGCTTTCAACTTGAAACTGGAGTAATTGAGGCCAAAATCATACTGGACATCAGTAACGACATGGCCGGCGTACATTTAAGCTTCGTCTATTTTCAAATAATTATTTAAAATCCGCATTTACCGATTGCCACTAGGTAGGGTCCAGACCCACTGACGGTGGTAACATTTCTGAAATCTTAACAAGATGAACGCTATTTACGGTCACGTGAATTAATGTTTAAAGGCCGCCGTAATTCCGGTCATTTGAACAGTGTATCGTCATTCCTCCATAATATTATTAGCTATCATCATGCTTGACTGACCTAGTAAAGACTGCACATTGAATTTTTTGTACGTTTTGTCACAAGTCAAGAGCCTCCCACTCTACCTTTCAAAAGACTCAATATTGCGCAAGACAACTCAATTGTTGCCACATGCACCCGGTCCCATGTTAACTAGTATATTATGCACCCATGTTTAGGTGTTCCGTTTATACTTAAGCGTCCGGTCCGAGATTAGATACGCGATCTCGCCGTGAAATAAAAGCAAACTTGGTACGTAAGAAAAAGCCAGGTAAAAAAAATTCTGACCAACAAGCAAACAAACTATCCTTGACTGATATATGTTTTCTATTTGGGAATTTTTGCTTAAGAAATGTCAAACACCAGCCAAGCACAGGATAAAGCTAATATTCATTTGCATTCATCATCCGGTGGCAAACTCCACTTTTAGGTTCAACGTGTGTGCTTTTACTTTAATAATATCAACTTAATGCTATCAACAGAAGTGTATTCATAATTTGCTTAAGGTAGTTCCGGGTTAGGTTAGATTTTATTTTCCATAAGTATCTTCAGTTACCGACAGAAACTGACTAGAATATAGGCGAACCTCTCACACGGAGTTTGCCGTACTCTACTCAACCCTTTGTGTAAAAACTAACGGCGCCTGAACAAACCTTTTTTTTTTCAGTTACCCTGTTTGCTCAAGATTCACTTAAACTTTCCTCTGATTTGAATGAAGTGTTGTGAGAAACTGTTAAGTACGCCCGGCTAATGTTTGCGTGGAAACGTTAACGATGAACTCCAAGTTTAAAAAATTCGTGAAGTCCATGACATTAAGTCAAGTAAACTAGTTCATAAATTCATCCCAACATGCAGAAGATGCCGCATTGTTTTAGCTACCGTAACAACAGTCTTGTAGCCTACGCAGTGCGAGTGATAAGCGATAGAGTTAGTAGTTACGTCGACGTAAATTCAGGTTAGCCAAAAGTCAGGACAACGGCATCGAGATATGGAAGCTTAAAGAGAAATAATAAGAAGATTGAGGAAGCAGTTTATTCGCAGGAATTGTTGCGTTCCTTGTTACAATATCTACGATTAGCCGGTGTGGTCAAGCGAGCAAGGTAAAATAAGACCCCTACTCAGAGCCGGAGGGTTTTAGAATTCTTCTGAAATAGTAACACTTCTCTAAATAGAAACGGCGACATTTGTCGTGTTCCTCAGTACACTCGGCGTGTTATATCAATTTTCAGACAAAGTCTGACTGGCTCTCCCCGGCTTAGTCCTTAGTGAAAATATGACAGTGATTTTGCTTTCCTCTCTTAGTGTCCGTGCTGCTCTTGTCTGAAATACTGAAAAGTGTATGGTTTGGAAATAAGAGAGTTAGAAGCACAGACAGCCCCTGGCACATAAACAATGCGCGCGCTCTTTTGCACGCTTCACAAATATTAGACAAGAGTATTGTTCAGTTCGGGAAGCCAATGACTCCTTTATTAAACACCGCATACATAGAAAACTAACTACAATCTTACTTATGCATGATTAGTTTTACAAAAAAAACCCTCTCTTCAATAGTCTAAGGCTGAAACACTTCCCTGGCACACGTGAGTTTGGTAGAATTAATCTCTTGGTGTCGGCATGTTCCCTCACACTTCACGGTTCACTCCCGTGGACAAAGTGGGTTAGTGGAAAAAAAAACGATTTTCGACGTTATCCAATACACAAACTAAGTAAGTAAAGAGATTGAGTCACAGAGAGACAGTGAAAATAATTTATTCTGTAGCGAACTTTGAATGGCTAATGAATCAGTGCCTTAATTTTGATTAGTAAGTCAATTTGCTGGGAAAGTCTTCTCAAGCCATGTATAGGTGTGGTTTTACGTGGGTGTTACAATGGAAAGAACAAATTGATCTACCGCGTTTGAAATTTGACATCAACGCAGATATCCGTAAAATTATTGTGACCCAAATAGACCAGATATGTTTGTTTTAGCAGTCTGTTTATATTGTGACCACGATTTAGTCTTAGTATTGGATGTTTCGCTGGGTTTATGCTCGAACTTTCTTTTGCAAATAGGTTTTCTTGTAAAAAAATAGACTCTCTTCGTCGACCGAGTTGTGAGATAAAAAGTACTTAAGAAAATTATTTTCGCCTACATAATGTGGGGGCCGTGATGTACCATGTCGCGTCTGATATTCTCTTCGTTAGTAATAGATTTTTATTGACCTGAATACATGATGAAATTCCTTTCATTTTTAATCAATTACATGAACAAATTCGATTAAAATAAGACATACATACATTAAAAACTTAAACGTTATAAAAAGACGCTCTGAGCGTTAAGATCTTCATAGCTTTGATCCAAAAGAGCAAGTTCAATACAAAGAGACAACATGGATTTAACACATATCTTTCTAGTAAGTAAAATAAGCATCAATGACTAAGTCATCAGTTGAACCTTTTGATGCTTTGATTAGGGAGTTGCAACGTTTGGTAATTTTCTGTGGTTTAACCTTTATAATTTAACTAAGGTATTTTCACTACACTACAATTGTCTTTCCAGCACATAAAACCTGCATATATATAGAATCGCGTTTATTCCAGACAATGTTTCTGCTGTATATGTACTACAAGCAGAATCAGCGAGTAAAACTGGCATCAATTGTTTGGTTACCATGGTTACTGTACATGTTAAACATATGGTGTGCATTTTTATATCCGTAGACTGCAGTGGTATTCTTATTGGCCCATGTAGAAGTGGAATCAAGGTGTACGTTGACACCAAGCAGACCCCTCGTCGAGCTCTCTATGCATACCATCTCTATGCAATCATTTTACAGACTACAAAATAATTGCTTTGGAGGAAATCTCCTTAAGATTCATCTCCACAAATGTACCCAAGGACTGTGTAAAGCAAAGTTAGATGGGTGCTCGACAAAACTCTATGAAACAAGTAAGGGGTGCTATAATACTATCGTCCGCGTTAATATTGTGCTACCAAATTGCGGAGCGGTGATTGGTCAGATTGTAACAAAGCTAAGAAAAATTACAGCAAGTTAAATTAAATACTGACTGAACGAATTTGTATGAATGCAAGGATCATTAGATTGTTGTTTTTCGCTGATTTAAGACTGTATTGAGTTACTACCAAGAAATGATAATCTCTTGTTTATACACTACTGAGATCCTATCAGGCGTCAGTAAAGTATGCTATTACAGTCACCAGGCTAGGACCCTGGACAGATAAATTCACAGCGCGCAGAAATAGATAAAAGAGCATACAGAACCAATTCAGTTTGTTGTATTTGTATTCCACAGACATTTTGTCAGTTTACAAGATTAAATTTACTTCAGCTTTTCGCTAATAATACATTTTTATCTCAAAGGATTTAGGATCATAAATATCACGGCTACAAGAAAGAAGTGCATTGAGTTTCGTGATAACACCAATAATAAATACACACTCAGAAAGGACGTCAACAGCAACAATATCGCTTTTGAGGTGAGTCAAATGAAGCTAGTTTCAATTATCATTTTTAAAGTAGTCAGTTTCAAATGAGTGCCATAAAACCAGATACATCATCACGCTGACCGATTGTCTTCCAATACTTGCGCTACCTGGACATACAATCACTAGTAAAACCAAAAGGAATTGTGATTCATTAGAACTCGTTTGTCGTGGCTCCTCCTGAGTTTGATGAATGTGGTTGGCATTGATGATCGGTTCACCTGATTGTCTGAGTCCTATGTGATTTGTCAGAATGGAAACAGCTATAACTTAAAGGAGTTGCTAAGGCAGAGCAGTTAGGACCTTGTCAGTGCATAAAATATAGTATAAATAAGCCGGTGTTCCTGTCTTTACCCGGTTTGTTCTAACTTAGCTATCTAAAAAAAGCGCCTACATTGACCTATTTTGTTTGGCAGTCTTGGCTGAGATATATTTAACAATTATTCCTCGAGCCCGAATGAGCTCTGAGTCAATAGCCCACGAGGCCGAAGGCCTAATGGTCTATTGACTCAGAGCCCATGAGGGCGAGAGGAATAATTGTTTTAGTAAAATCCAACTAGTTGGTCAAAAAAATATCGAGACAAAACATCTTTCGCTAGTTAAAGCCATTGTTTTGGTTTTCAAAGCCGGTGCTTTTCGCTACTAGTGGGCTATAGCAAATAGCCTACTAGTAGCTCAACCAATGAGAACGCAGCATTGATAATAGACCACTAGTTGTATTTTACTAAATACATACATATATATATATATATATATATATATATATATATATATATATATATATATATATATATATATATATATATATATATATACACTAATTGAAACCAGTTCAGGACTTCAGGAGTGATTCATCGTTTTATTGCTACAGTCCTGTTTCGTATGGTCAAAGATTGACCACACTCATCAGGCAACATCAACGAATCCGTTGATGTTGATTGATGAGTGTGGTCAATCTTTGACCATACGAAACAGGACTGTAGCAATAAAACGATGAATCACTCCTGAAGTCCTGAACTGGTTTTCAATTAGTATAAATGCTCCTCCAAGAGTTGAATTCGTTGATGTTGCCTGATGAGTGTGGTCAATCTTTTGACCATACGAAACAGGACTGTAGCAATAAAACGATGAATCACTCCTGAAGTCCTGAACTGGTTTCAATTAGTATAAATGCTCCTCCAAAAGTTGAGCGCTCTTTGAAATCCATTCACCAAAACGAAATTGTATATATATATATATATATATATATATATATATATATATATATATATATATATATATATATATATCATAGTATATTTTAATATGCTAGCTGTTTTGACCCAAAATGGTTCCCCGCGAGGCTGAACTGACTAGAAAACTTGGGTACCTATAGAGCTGAGTAAGCACTTTGTGACTGCATAAGATTCACCGACTTGTATATTCATCCCATTAAAAGCGCGAGAAAGTGAAACAAAACAATACCACTACAATGGGCTACTTACTGTAAGGTTTCTTTACTTAGAAGGTTGGATTTTTTAAATTTGTGTCATTTTTTGTTTATGTTGTATTTCCAGAAGCGAGGATGTGACGCCACAATTAGCAATGAGTTCCATTTTCAGGAGTATCCATGTGGAAAACACTCTGTATACAAATACCATAATACTGCTCATTGTTTAGGGGTAGAGGAAGGTTGTAATGCGACCTTAAAATTAATCACGCTAAACAAGGCGACACCCTGTCACGATAGGCGTTGTTACTTACGGCTACTTTAAACCCCATAGTCCTCTTTCTTGCATTTGCACTCATTTTAACGAAATAAAATCTAGCAGTTATGATACAGATCTGTATTCTTTGTGGAATTCCCCTTATGTAATAAAATGTTGTTCATTTATAATATAACTTAGCTTTTCGTCTCATTTTTTTCATTTGGATTATCAGACCTTTATAGAACACTCCTTGTGAATAACATAGCACTTGACGCAGCCTACCCAGCAGTTTTACAAACTTTTTTCCATGTTGTAAGTGTCGTTATACACTGAATAGCATCCCAAAATATTTTCTGCATATTGTCTTGCTTTCTACCCGTATTTTGCCGTTCGGTTACAACACTGCGAATTTGTCAGATATGTCCAGGATTGAACGCTAATGAGATTCATCACAAAGAGTCTTCATTGGTAAAAAGTCACCAAAATACGTGCAATTCTGTCAAATATGAAGTAATATGAAAATGTCAAATGACCCTGCCAAACATAAAGTATTAGAATTAAACAATACTTGCGTTCAATCCTGGACACAGGTGGAATTTGTTGAAATATTCGTTTCCTTTACTTTTAATAGAAATAGTTTCTATTCGGCTTAGCGAAGCGAAAGAGAATAGTGATTATGCACTGAGTTGGCCTTGAGCTGTGGTGAGCTGTACTTCGCTCGCTTCTTTGCCCTGAAGCGGACTGGAAGATCCGCTTTGAAAAGAAAGGATATGTGTTTATTTTAACTGATTTTAAGAAATGATGTTTTGATGTTTCCCCTTCGTGACACCAACCTGTGTCAAGTTCCTTTTACACTGAGAATTTTTAAATATATATTGGCCATAAACATTTTGTTTATTCGGGTTTGTAAAATTCATGACAAAGCAATGGTTTCTTTAACGTCATTTAAAATCAATTTTGTGTTTGGTTTAGTCTCGCTTGACTGCCGACTGAGAACGCTTGAATATTTTTTCTGAGTCATTTCTAAAAAAGAAACGGCTTTGTCATTCTTCTTCCTACTTCTCGTACCTATTTAATGGCTCGACAAGACTTTTTTGAACCTGATCTTTCGCCCAGTCACTGACACATTATCTAAATTCAGGAGCCTCCATCTCCCGTATATCCCTGAGTCAACCTTTGCTCGTATCTTTTTATTTTTAGAACAGTCTTCACCCCAGGCGAGCTCAAATGGAAAGCATGTTGTTTTCACTGACGTCCGCATATAACTTTGAAAAAAAATGGCGGCCGAAGTGTCAAGTCTCGTCTTGGTTCCTACTCCCATATTCCAGTTTAACTCGGTCCAGAAGCCTGTCTTTATAGCCGAGAGACCCTGGTTCCTGATTAATTGCTTGTCAATAAATAACTTGACTGACCTCGAGCGGTGGAATCCAGAATTATCCCTTGCGGTGAATCTTCGTAGTGAAGCAGTTTTAGCAGCTTTGTCGTTGTTTTTTTTTGTCTCTTTCTCAGTGATTGTCCGTTTGTTTTCGAGGTGCCTTAGTCATGTCTTAATCCATTTTCATTTCCGTGGTCGGAAAATTCATCATTTTGTTTGACCACCTGCCTGTAATATTGCCCACTGAAAATTGTGAGAACGAGAAGATGACAAGGAAAGAGGGTTTTTTGAGGGAAACATGCACCTTGCAGTGTTAAGCTTCATTTCTCCTCCCTGAAGACAGGAAACGCGTTCTCAAGATATCAGCAATCAAAGAACTAACCGTACCACAGCTTAACAAAGCCTGACCTGTCAAAATTTAGCAGAAGGAGAACGAAAGTTAAAAAATTATATGGAGCAGAAAATTCCACTTTATTTAGTTGATTAAGATCGCAAAGTTGGCATCCTAGTACTCATAATCAGTGGCGATGGGCTCCTGCTAAATTCTTAAAATTTTCCGCCATTTTAAAACACAAAGGGAAAAATTTCGAATGATGACGTCAATCGTGAGTCTGTCATGTAACAGATCATTTGCGAGAACTAATTAAAATGCGAGGATTATTTGGATTAATTTATAATGTTTAGCAACGTAAGTATCTGGCCATAGGTGTATGTGAGTTTTGCAAGTGTTGTATAGTAAGTAATCTATTGTCTGATTTTGTAAGTAGCTCGGATTTAAAAGTGTTGTAAATAAGTCTCCATACATTCCCCTCGCCTGGTGATGTGCGCATACAGTGTTTATACATTGCTTCGAGTAAACACCAACCGTATCCATCATGCATGACTAATATATGTTGATCTGTGCGTTACATTGTTTGATCCTCCTTATCTCAATCTAGGATAGCCTGCGTAGCAAGCATTTCCGTGGAGCAAAGAGCGAAGAAACAGGGTTTTCGGCGTTTTGCCTGCGCGAAAAATGGGGCGAGAGCAAAAATAGGAAGGAGAGGGTGGGGGAGGGGAAGGAAGGAAATTTTGCTCTCGCCCCATTTTTCGCGCGGGCAAAACGCCGAAAACCCCGTTTCTTCGCTCTTTGCTCCACGGAAACGCTTGCTACGCAGGCTAAATCTGGGAACGCATGAAGCCTTTATAATTTGAGTCTCACCCCATCCACTATAAAACTCGATGTGCACCCTAGTTTGACAACTTTATAAACTTTCATAAAAACTAAACCATTTTCCCTGAATTTTTTCATGCTTCTTCTTTCCATTTGCTTAAATTGGAAAATTAACTGCGATGATCACTCTTCACTTTCATCTACAACCGCAGTACAAATATGAATTATTTCATATATATTACACAATAAATTAAAAGGTAAATATAAATCAGTAAACAGCACGAAAAGGGGCCGTATTTTAACAAGCTAAATGATAAATGCATTCGGGCACATTCATTTTGTGATTTTTTTCACGGTCTACCAAGATCAGTTAGATAATAAACACTTTACTGTTAAAATGGAGATGTGCTCCGCGCTGTTGCAACTGCAAATTTTAACCCAAAAAAAGACTCAGAAAAAAAGACGGGATTCGAACCCATGGCCTCTGAGTTAGTGCAGTGCTCTACCAACTGAGCTATGAAGACCCATATGGTTGGAGCAGACCAATTAATCGAGTTCATCTTTACTGCAACAGGAATGAGACGTGCAATGAAGTTTATTTGAGCTGCGGCAATACAGATGAAATGGAGATGTGATCATCGCAGTAGTAATCATAATTTAAGCAATTGCAAATTTTAGACCTGTCACTTGAAAAGATGAACGTGATAAATTGGTCTGTTCCCAACATATGGGCCTTCATAGCTCAGTTGGTAGAGCACTGCAGCGCTAAAGCAGTGGCCATGTGTTAAAATCCCGTTAAAGCCCTAATGGACCAGATATGTTTGTTTTGCCAGTTTCTTTACATTATGACCACGATGGAGTCTCAGTATTGGATGTTTGTTTTCTAGCTTTAAGCACAACCTCTCTTTTGACCTTCATTTTCAAAATTGAATCTCTTCGTCCAACGATTTGTAAGATAAAAATAACTCAAGGCCCTTCATTATTTTCGCCTCCGGATCCGTATGTTGGGACTAATGCGTCCATGCTCTTCATCACAAGGAAGCAACATGGATTTAACACATATCTTTCAAGTGAGTAAAATACGCATCATTGCATGACTAAGTGATAAATTACAACTTTTCATACTTTGATTCTTCTACCATCGTATTCGTTTTGAAAAATGGGCGTTAGCCTTCCTCGATAATTTTATGACAGTATTCTCCCTTCACTACAATTGTCCTATCGTCTGATTTACTACCATTGTATCTCATCCCTGTATGAAATAGTTGTTTCTTTATGAAAAGAGATGTGCTTTAAACTTTAAAATTTAACCAAGTTGTTTTCACTGCACTACAATTGCCCTTTTCCAGCATTTAAAAACTGTATATATACAAAAACCATCCCTGAGGCTCTTCCAGTAGATGTTTAAGTTTAGTTCGATTAATTTACTAGATTACGAAGCAAACTAACAATTGCGATGGTAATTAATTTTATTTGCACCTTCTTACTTGAGAATTAGTAATCACCACTGTATGTGTACTGCAAGCGGAATCAAGCAGTAAAGCTGGCATCAATTTATTGAATTGGTTACCTTGGTTACTGTACTACTGTACATGCTAACATATGGGGTGAATTTGACGATATCCGTAGTCCGTTGTGGTATTCTTGTTTGCCTTTGTGGAAGTCTGATCAACGTTCAATTTCTATGTAATCATTTTGCATACAGAGAGAGAGAGAGATTTTGCATTTAGCGATCTCCGGCCATCTCACGACAATTTCGTATCATTGCTCACCCGACAAGCGATCAGTTGAAAGTTTGCTCTGATAATCTCTCCTGTACTCGAAGAAGAACCATTGAAAGCCGTCAAGTCTTTTCAACTTCGAGTTTGGACAATCTTGCATTTGCTGCAAACAACTGCAAGGCGTAATAACTGTAGCTCCTCTCAAATACATCGTTCTCCTCTCGAAAGCCTTTCGAAACTGATAGCTTGGTGGAATTCCAGTTTGTGACTGACAGCTGTCGCCTCCTTAGCCAATCGAGTTATTTGGACAAATCGAACATAAGAGAACTAAGCAGGGCTTACACCACTTTTACTTCTTTCAGTGGAACTTTTGCCAAATATCTATCAATTGGTTTTTACCATATTGTGTGTTTTTTTTTAATTTATTAGGAATTGCTATATCCTTAGTGAGATATTATTTATTATTACTCAAATTCAAAGTTAAGGAATTCGCATCTGATCATTGTCTTGCAAAGATGCGCACAAGAAATGAATAAATTAGGCGATTTTACAAGTGAAACTCAGCGCCCTATCACGTGCCTCAACACATCATACAAGTGGTTCACCTCATGAGTCTTGGGTCCTATGGATGAACACGTGGACAAGTATGAGTTAGCTAATGGAAAAGAGCCAGAGAGGAGCGAAAGCGAAGTGTAGTGGCACGACTGATAATCTCATGACAGATCGTATGGTTACTTTGGACTGTCATCGAAACAAGGCATATGACCGTGTTGACCACGACTGGTTGAAGAAGATCATGTGGCTCCACAATTTTCCGAAATGGATTATTATAAAGCAGTGTTGTACTTCTAGATGCTTAGCTTGCCAAAGAACATAGAGCGTTATTATTATTATTATCATTATCATTATCATTATCATTATCATTATCATTATCATTATCATTATCATTATCATTATCATTATCATTATCATTATCATTATCATTGTCATTGTCATTGTTATTGTCATTGTCATTGTCATTGTCATCGTCATTATCATTGTCATTGTCATTATTATTATTGTTATTATTATTATTATTATTATTATATTATTATTATTATATTATTATAAGCATTAGCATTAGCAATAGCATTAGCATTAGCGTTAGCATTAGCATTAGCAGTAGTAACCTGCATTTTCAATATTTTATTAACAGTGTATTAACGACAGAATTGAAAAACAAGTTTGCATTTCATAAACAGCACACGCACCATTAACGGTATGACAACGTGTTTGAGTCTTCTATGAGCACGAGAGCCAACCAGATTTGCGACTCTACTGAAACGCGATATTAAAACGCGGGAAATTGTTTGCAATAACATTTTGCTAAGTAAGGCAAGAGCAAGCAATCTAGGAGACATAAATCCGGTTACTTTCAACTATGGGATGTTCATTATTGTGCAACGTCCAAATGGGGATCGATGGTTATTTCACAATAACTGTCCAATTTCTCGCGCGCTGATTGGGTCATTTGTATCATCAATTGGTGGTTTGCATCGAAAATAAAAATCGTAACCATTCAATAAATTAAGTCAAGAATCACGTATATGATAGATAATTGATAGACAAAAAACATCGCCGAGATTTAGGTTTGTGCGGTTTTTCATTGCGGCGTTATTCAGTAAACAGTTTCACCTAAATTTAAAGAGCTTTGTATGGAGACGCCATGTTGGTGCCCTTCTGAGGGGCACCAACATGGCGGCCGGAAACCAACAGAAACATCTGTCACTGAGTTTTGCGACTGAAACGAAAAATTATTACTCTAGAGTTTTGAGACATTGAAAGTAATACTTCTAGTGCAAGAACTGTTCAGTTACCCAAAACGTAAGCGATAACTGCCCTTTTGACCTACGCGTGATCCTTCTCGGACCGCCATTTAATGTCACGCAACGCATAAACTTGGAAATTCAAATGTCCTCTACAAGAAAATGAGGAAACCTATCGAGCTTAAACGTCGTTAAACGACAAGTTTTGATAAGGTCTTACGTCTGATGACACTAAAACGCCAGTAGGATTGCTAATTTGCAATTTTGGAAAATGATGACGTCACATGAAAACAAAGAATAAGAGTACAGACGGATAACATCTAAGCAGGCCTTCAACAGCTCAACTTTTAGTTGTCGAACTGTCAGCTTTTTCATCAATAGGATTTCAATGACCTTTTTAAGCAGCCAATCAAAAATCCTATCGATAATGTTTGCGTGATTGTGGAAAAAAAATCACTTATTTTTGTTTACTGCAAGTATAAGGCGTCTTTTCCCCCGATCTTTTTACTGCGGCACCATTTGCCTGCGGCTTCTGGTTCCACAGCCACTTTCACAATGCTAGGACGCAATTCGTCCATCAGTAAGAGGACAGACGCATAAAAAACTGACGTCAATTTGTTAAATTCACTGTACATCATAACCTTTATCCCGTATAAACCCCGTGGAAGCTTAGGGCGCCAACAAGTATCCATCAGCGTACATCATTGCCAATGTTTTGGCTCTTTTCAAGGAGTAGCTCACTCTTTCCAAGAACAACATACAACAGTGTCGACTTCTCAAACACGTGGCGAGTTGCAGTGTAATACGCTTGACAACAGTTTCTCAGTTCAGATTTTTTAATCAGAAAAGTTAATTAATTTTGAGAATTCTTGAACCCAAGGCACAATAAAGAAGTCCGGCACGTGTTCTATCGCTGTTACTTGTGGGTGGTGTAGTCGCAATCAATTTGACAACGTGATCCCCCTCATTTTTTGGCAAAGCTGATTAAGATAATTGAACAAAATAAACAGGAAATTTATTAAGAACAAGCCAGAACCTTCGTTGAGTAGCTAGTATCCACCCTAAAATCGCATTGTTTCAGTGATGGAAAACACCGGAAGTTGCGTTATACGGACAAAAATAAATAAAAGAAATTTAGAGTGGATGGCGGCTAAGGAATATATACAGACACATTATTGAGCCGTTGCAACTGGCAATTTAAGAAAGCTTAAATTAATCAATAAATCTGAAATCTGTCTTCTGTGATACAGTGCGGATACAGGATATTTTGACTTCGAAGTTTTCCTAAACCATGGCATACAATTTAACGAAATAAGAAGACGTTCGTTTAAAAGAAATGCTCTAATCCATGGGAGCACCTTTATTATGCCCTACTTAGCTTCCTTTGAAAAGAAAAGTTGAAATGAAACGGCTTAAGGGTGTGTTCTTCGCCAAGTACAGTTAACGTAATAATTAACAAAATGAACAATGGCGTTTATTTTGTTAAAACGGCATTGATCAATTACTATCAGCTTTTCATACCTTTGTTTGTCATGTAAAAAACGATCATCCAACGTAACCACTATTTTTTCCTAGATTTCTGATATTATTCATTATTTCAGCATCTGTAATAATCCAGACCTTATCAGATCCGGTGCTCCTCACTTAACCTGCGATCAAGCGTTTTTGGCGCCAAAAGAACGTCTGATCTAATGCCCAATATCGCTCAGAAGTAATTGAGGGATCCCCCTCTCTTCTTTTGAAGCCACTAGCCAGTTGCGCGGTCTGTGGTTTCATTTGTCGTCAGTTAGTTATCACGATTGCACGGCGTAACGTAAAAAGTCTAACCGACGGAGCTACTTAACTGAACTCTAAAACTGGAAACGGAGGCTTTCAAGAATTGAGGAGCTTCCGCTGGCAGGTTGCTTATGCCTTGTTTACTTTGCGTTTTTACGGGGGTTTAAATGTTCCGCGGTGACGTAACCTAACCGTTAGTAAAGGCGTCACATTCTACTCTTGCCATTCCAACTTAAGCGCTACTCACTCGTCTGCACCCTCGCAAACCAAACAGACATCATGACAGTTTTTCAGCATACGAAAACATTTAAAACTGTAGAGATGTAATAATTAAAATAAGATTGACATAAAGGAAGAGGGCTGATTTCCAGAACTCTTTTCTTATTTAGATTTTATCTCTCTCTCTCTCCCTCTCTCTTAGTTAGATTAGTGTTTCCAATTAGCTTATCTCATTCTGCATAGCTAATACATTCAGGGCTGAAGTAACGTTGTTTTCTTTATTTACCTTTTTTTGCTTCCTGAGTGGGAGCTTGTTCCGCTCAAGATTCCGTAATTGGATTACTAAAGTTGACCTAATCAATCAAAGTGCATTAATCCCGAAAGACACACGTTTACTGTTGAAAACGTACAAGTACTGATCTCGTGTTATTACTGAAATCAGTAAATAAGAAGCAGCTATGAAATGTCTGCTATAATGAGTAGCGGTTTTTATGAGGTTGAGATGTCAGATATCCAAAAAACGTTGTAAAAAAACTATTTCGCTTTTTTCCCCCAAGAAACTGCTAAAAACTAATTTCAAGCTTTGCTCTTTATTGAGTTCTTTATTGAACAATTGCCATAATATCTTTACGATGGTGTCCCAGAGTTGTACGAACAAAGGAACTTAACTCTAAACCCATACTTTTCTACCATCAACTGAATAAGTCCCACTTGCCATCAAAAAGCTCACATGCAAAACAAAATGAATTTACAATACTTTACTCAATCGCCAGCACTTCCCTCTTCCAACTTCAGAGAAAAGGCTAATTGAATATGGGTTTATCTTTCAAGAAAGACAAAAAATCTCATCACAAATGAAATAAAATTGACTGTGTTTCAATATGAAATAGTTCTTAATATTCTGAGTTCAAATAAAATTTTGCGCAAGATGAAAAAGAAACAGCAACTATAGATTGTCGTTATCGCCATGGCATTGATTAAACGCCACCGCCATTTATTTGTGCAATGTTCAATTGCTAAATCGTTTTGGAATAAATTTACAAAGTAGTACAACGCCACATGTGGAGGAAACTTTGCTTTGGAGCAAAAAGAAATTATATATGCTATCCTAAGACACACATCGTCTTGTTTAACTCTTAATCACTTGAACATAATTGGAAAATATTTCATTGGCATTAACAGAGTACTTGATGAAAAAAGACCCCAGTTTATAGATTTTGCAATCCTCGTTCACGAAGAAATTGAATTGGAAGAATACATTGCGATTACGACAAACAAACTACTTTCTTTTAATAAAAAATGGTCAAACTTTCTTTTTTAATTATATCAATTAATTTGTAAGTATAATTGTACGGCAGTATTAGTATCGTTCTATGACTCAATTTGTCATCAGTAAGAGGATAGACATATTCAAAACTGACGCCAATTTGTTAAATTCACTTACATCGTGGATCATCGTTATCCCGTACCACCCCTGGGGGGAGCTTAGCGCGTCAATAAGTATCCATCAGCGTATACGATTCATTGCTAATTCCTTGGCTCTTTCTCAGGAGTAGCTCACTGAATCCAAGAACAACATACAACGGTGTCCACTTCTCAAGCACGTGCCCAGTGTTATCCGCTTGAAAACAGTTGCTCAGTTCAGATTTTTAATCAGAAAAAATAACTAATTTTGAGAATTCTTAAAACCAAGGCACAATAAAGAAGGCCGGCACTTGTTTTATCGCTGTTACTTGTGGGTGTAGGTGTAGCCCCAATTTGACAACGTGATCTGCATTTTTGGCAGAGCTGATTAGGATAATTAAACACGATAAACAGGAAGATTTTTTAAGGACAAGCCAGAACCTTCGTTGAAGGAAAAGTAATTATGGTAGCTAGCCTTCTCTATTATCCACCCCTAAAATGGCTTTGTTTCAGTGACGGACAACTTCGGAAGTTGCGTTCTTGTGACAAAAATAAGTGAAAGAAATATAGAGCGGATGTTGGCTAAGGAATATACGGACATGTTATTGAGCCGTTGTAACAGTAAAGCTACTTAACTGAACTCCAAAACTGAAACGGAAGCTTTCAAGAATTAAGGAGCTTCCGCTGGCAGGTAGCTTATGCCTTGGTTACTTAATTTGGGTATTTACGGGGGTTTAAATGTTCCGCGGTCACATAACCTAACCGTTAGTAAAGGCGTCGCATTCTACTGACTCTTGTCATTCGAACTTAAGCACTCACTCATCTGCACCCTCGCAAACCAAACTGACATCATGACAGTTTTTCAGCATACGAAAACATTTAAAACTGCAAAGATGTAATAATTAAGATGAGATTGACATAAGTATTAAGAAAGGGATTTCCAGAACTCTTTTCTTATTTAGATTTTATTCTCTCTCTCTCCCTCTCTCTTAGTTGGATTAGTGTTTCCAATGAATGAATGAATGAATGAATGTTTATTTGCCACACAGTTATATACATATTACAAATTAGAGTAACAGTAAAAAAGTCGTTTAAATGTAAGTAAAGAGGAATGAATTTTACTATAGCAATAACTGTGGCGAGGAGACCCCAAGAAACCACCAGGCTTATAAGAGGGGCCCCCTCATATGCCTATCATTAATCTAAATAATCTTGTATCATTCAGCTTGTATCATTCTGCATATAGCTAATACATTCAGGGCTGAAGTAACGTTGTTTTCTTTATCTACGTTTTTTTTCTACCTGAGTGGGAGCTTGTTCGCTCAAGATTCCGTAATTGGATTACTAAAGAATCAATCAAACTGCATTAAGCCCGAAAGACACACGTTTACTGTTGAAAACGTACAAGTACTGATCTAGTGTTATTACTGAAATCACTAAATAAAAAGCAGCTATGAAATGTCTGCTATAATGAGTAGCGGTTTTTACGAGGTTGAGATGTCAGATATCGAAAAAAAGTTGTAAAAAAACTTTTTCGGTTTTTTTCCCCGAAGAAACTGCTAAAAACTAATTTCAAGCTTTGTTGTTTATTGAGTTCGACTTCTTTATTGAACAATTGTCGTAATATCTTTACGATGGTGTCTCAGAGTTGTAAGAACAAAGGAACTTAACTCTAAACCCATAATTTTAGCTAAGTTTTTTACCAAAAAAAGGAAAATTCCATTACAAGCATGTCCGAAAACTTATAATAAGGAACGTTAACCGGCATTAACTTAGAGAAACTGAATTCAAACAAAGACTGAGTTACGCCGCATTTTGCTCGCAAATGATCATCGAATGGAGCAACATCGTGCTCTTTGAGAGTATTAGCCAATCAGAACTTAGTATTCATGGAAATTTCGAATTTGTTTTTACCGCTGCTGCATTTAGAACGCTCGTGGATTAGAAGAATTGTAATTGCTACAACAAATTACATTCACTGCTTTATACGACATTTTTTTGTTAATAGTGTCGCCAGGGAGTGTTTTTTTTAAAAAAAGCTAAATAATGTTGACACTTTAATAAAGTCTTTCGTTCGTTCGTTCGTTCGTTTGTACTTTTGTTACTACTTGTTGATTCAAACTACTGAGTTTTTCAGCTCAATTTTACGATCGCTTTTTCAGAGTTTCAAGGCAACACGTCTTGGAGCAAATTTCAGTATTATACTGGGATGTCTGACACAGAAAACTCATTACCTCATTCCAAAGCTAATCTATTTTCTGCTCAAAAGGGATCCAAATTCTTGCAGACCAAATTGAAGGATGCCTTAAGGCCGATCTACATGGTACGACTTTGTCGCATGCGACAAGTTTACGACAGGCCTATACGACATGGCCTATCTCCTGAGGGATAGTGTGGTGTGTTTTGAAGGTGCATGGATATCGTCTTGCAAAACTCCAACCAAGACATAAAATGAATGCGTTCAAAGCGTCCGTAATCAAGATTCTCCGATTCGCCAAAAGCAATGGACCATGCCAAAAATAACGATACCATGTGGTTTTCAAAATATGCTTAAATTTATGTCGTAATACGGAATGTAAATGGCGAATGCGCTAACAACTTAGCACATGCGTTGTGGAGCAGCAGCGGCTCCTGTAGTACCTGTAGAGCGCTGTGGCTTCCCGCCAATGCGGCCGGGGTTCGATTTCCTTCGGCCCGTTGTCATATGTGGGTTGACTTTGGTTTTGGTTCTCGTCTTGTTCCGAGCGTTTTTCTTCGGGTTCTGCGGTTTTTTTCCCACCCTCATAAAAAACCAACATCTCCAAATTCCAAATCGACCCGGATAGAGGACATGAATGAAAACCAGCTAATGTTGATGTAGCTTTCTCTCTAGCTAAATCTGGTTATTTTTAACTACATATAGGTGTCGTTGATGTCGTCATTCTATGTGATTGGAAATTCCCAAAATTATCTTTCTCTTTCAGAGGTAGAGCAACTGCGTTGTATATTTACGGTAAGTCAAAATGAGATAGAGATCGTCTTTTTCTAGAGCTTTTTTACATGTGAAACGTGTACCCGGGAGGTGGTAGATCTTCCATATTAGGCGAAAAAATATGAAATACAAAATTAAAATCCGGAATGGCAAAAAAAGGATCACCACCGCACGCCGGAATGAAATTAAAGGAGTTAAGTCATTTACGTGCTACTAAGGAACACCTAAGGAAGACATAACTGAGGTGACTAGAGTAAATAAATTCGGCACGCAACTTTGTAGTAAGTAAAAACAGTAATAGCATTTCCTATCCACGCCAAGCCGTTTAAGTACAGCTTCCTCAAATGAAAATTTCTCGATGATTTTCCGTGCTCTAAAGCTCTTCTTAAGTTGAGGAAGTTTTAAATGTCGAAAGAAATTAGTATTTGTTGTGGTTTTGCAATACTGCAGTACACGATACTTTTTCATCCAATCACAAGTAAAGCCACATGTGAGACCGCGCGTACACCTTTTCCCGCGCTTTGAGTCAGCTCCAAGTTGTGTTTGCTTCACGGATTTGTTGATGAGATTATCTGTGTCCTGTCAAATTGGCTAGAGTGATTATTTTAGTTTTGGTTTAAGTTCACTATATTGCCGAAACTGCTGTGTCACCTTCTTCATAAATGCATGCGTGCCATTTAAGCAATGAGCATGGCGCAAAGAGTGAGAGCTGAATAGCCTTTTTCTTAACAAATAAAGAAGTCTAAAGCAGCCTTCACACGGCAAACCTAAGCTGGCAAACTCGTGTTGGAAAACTTCAAAAAGTTGGCAAACTCGTTCCTTCACACGTCAAACTCGTGGCTAATAACAAACAAGGCAATTTCCAACATGGCCGCTTTTTAGCGCAGTTTCAATAACGTACAGCAGTGAAACAGAGGATACGAAGAAGAACCAGAAAGCGGTGGAGAATTAGAAAGGTTTGAACGAAACCAAATTTGTCCGCGCGCTCCTCCGTTTTGTTTTGTTTGTTTTTAGTATCTTTGTAGGCTATAGATGAAACGTCCCGAACAGCCAGACAACTGTGAACCGCTTTGATATTAAATTTAAAAAGTGTTGACTCGCGTCCCCCATTTTGTGAAGGGTCATGCAAATAAAGCACGTGAATAGAGCTCGTTTTGATCGATTGAAAATTACCAACACATGTTGGCCAACCGTTCACACGTCAGATACGAGTTTACCAACACGAAAAAGTTGGCGAAAAAGTTGGCGAGAATCAGTAGAGGCAAGTTCTATTTGTCGCCAACAGTTTGCCAACTTGTTTGCCGACTGTTTTTGCGCCGTTCACACACAACAACTTGAGTTTGCCAACACGAGTTTGCCAACTTTAGTTTGCCGTGTGAAGGCCGCTTAAGCCGTGTATTACACTGTGATAAAACACGACAGACATTTGACAACACGAGGGAAATGTAGAAAACACTCGCCTGCGGCTCGTGTTTTCTACATTTCTCGAGTGTTCTCAAATGACTGGAGTGTTTTATCACTGTGTAATACACGGCTTAAGCTTCTTCATTTGCTTTATGATATAGATTTTACGCAAAACAATAACACACGCTTTTTCTATGTTTTGTACTCGGATAAAACATAGGTTTTTGACCAATGAGAGCGCGCGCAGGGTCCTATCTATGTTATAAAGTGAAATATTGGATGAACTTGACAGTCTAACAAACTCCAAATGTGCTATTAAAAATCAGCAAAGAAGAACGATGTCAAATATCAAGGTCTACGAAAAACAATATAAATTCAGGCAAATTTGAATCATGACGTGGCCCCTTCACTGTGATTCCCCACCACTGCACTGCGCACTCTCTGTAATTATGAATTAACATAAACACAAATAACATATTACAAATAATGAACATAAAATAAAACGGCAAAATTTGTCAATAATCCCGTACATGGCCTAGGTAGAAATAGCCTTTTATCGCTTGAAAGTCGAGTGTTCTGATCTATGCCGGCTCTAAGGCATAAAGCAAGTTTAACAACGAAAAGGTCAACAACCGATATCTTTGTCTATCCATTAATCTGAGAGGAGGAGGTATTTTGAGTCTGAGATAACTGTAAAAAAAAATAACATGACATCTAAGATTGACATGACATAGACGGTTGTGATATGATCATCCACCGAAATCACAAGAACATTAAGGTTCTCATTTTTAGGTTTTTTGGTTGTATATAATACTACCTTAAAATTGAAGGAAACCTGAAAAGAATAAATTTGTCAAGATAGGAAAATTGTAAAATGGGGTCCTAAATGAACAGGCATGGTTGAAGATAGAGAAGATTAAAACAGATCACCAGCGACAAATTAAACTTGAAAAATTTAGGCTTAACTTTTCAAGATGTCCAAACCGGGAGATAACCACTTTAAATGACCTCATTTGACATTTGGGCTAACTTATAAACAAACAACCTTTTTAGCTTCCTGTCAGTTCTTAACGATCACAATAATTAACACTGATGTGCACTTTTAAAACATTTGTTTCTTATCAGAGTTTATACACGTATGTCTGCGATCATGCAAACTGAAGGATTTTGGAATCAATCGTGTATAACAACGCTGGTTTAATTACCTTCCCAAACACAATCCGCTATAAGATGATCGGCTAATTAGCTTTCATTGAAATCGCACCGATTGAAAAGTTCTGTCTGCGAGAATTGATACTCTTTTTAAACACTTTGTTTTGCGCTTTAGAAATATGTAACAAGTTTCACCATAGTTTTTGCTACGGTGGTGGATAATAAATTAGCAAGACCTGCCATTTGGGACTTTCAGACAATATTTTCTTTTCTGTTTGAGGTCAGAGAGCATTATGGCATCGCTGAATATATTTCATCACGTCGCGAGCAGTTATCCTAAGATGACAATTGAACTGACAGATATTTTTTAGATGATACTATAGCAATTATCATTAGGTTTGTCGAAGAGGCTTTCGGGTCTGTCTCACATTCTTGTGTTCGGTTAGGAAGGTATTCTAGGTAACTATATCCAGTAAATGCAACAGTTACAAAGTATCTTCCTACGTGCATCCAGTTGAAATTCCGAGAGCAAATCT
Source organism: Platygyra sinensis (assembly GCA_019787425.1). Lineage (NCBI taxonomy): Eukaryota > Metazoa > Cnidaria > Anthozoa > Scleractinia > Merulinidae > Platygyra > Platygyra sinensis. The sequence goes on along the minus strand of JAHPZR010029452.1, from coordinate 31,092 downwards.
CGCGCACTACTGCTCGCCCACGCACCTAAGATATGGACACACTCGTCAAGGTTCGTTTCACCTTTAGTTAAAGGAAAACATTCTGGTATAAAGGAAGGACGTTATTGTAGTATCATTACATCCTAAGTAAATGTGACATCTATAAAAAAAAATGATCAAATAAGAAATTGCAAACAAGGCATAACTTTAAGTTCAAACAAGGAAACTTTACTTTAACTTCCTTTTTTTGCACACACCCTCACCAAGTCGCTGGAGTCCATATCCTGGACGTTATAGGTACGTGGGTCGAAGTTGTTATTGGTTCTCTTCCTTTCTACGAGTTTTCCTCTATCCTCAAAATCCAATCAACCTCAAGAATGTTGTGTGCTACCATGGAAAAACAAAAAGCAAAATCAGAAAAAAGGCAAACACCAGCTGGGAGCAAAGCGCATGTAATGAACTGGAGTTCTTCTTTAAGTAAAGACTGAAAGTAATGGATTATTTTCGCTGTCTTTTTTAGTGTTTTGGGATGTTTCAGAATGGTTCGTGCTCGCGGTTTTATTACCCAAATGAACTTCTCCCAAAACTCCTGGTACATGTGAACACCGGACGGAAAAAATTGGCTGTGTAGGTGTACGTGCCTTGCGAATGACTAAGTTAACGGTTCTTCAAAAGAAATATAAATCAACACTCACTGACCAGCAATTTCTTGGACGACGTCAATGTTATTGCGGGGTTAAATTTGTTGCAAATAGTTTTACGGTTTTGATTAGGGATTCCTCAGATTTTTAATACGTTACATAGGGGAAATTAAATTAAGGAAAAAATCGTATAAATAAACGCACATAGTCCTGCAATTTTATAACTTTGATCTCGAACTTAAATAGCCGATTGCAAAGTGGACGAAATGGATTTAACACGTATTTTTCTTGTAAGTGAAATTGGTCAGTTCATGACCTGATTTTATTTTCCTTTCTAGACCATTTTTACTCATTTAATTAATGTGTATAGCTTTTTTTTGTACCCGTAAAATGTATTTTTATCGCTCTAATCAGTTTCCATATGTATTTTAGTTTTCTCTATGGAACAAGGGTTTACCTAAGAATATTATATGATTTTCCTTTCTGGAGCAACTGTTTGCTTTATACCAAAACTAAGTTTTTCCCGCCGCTAGAATTTTCTTTCTCGTCAAGTTTCTTTGTTGAGTACCAAGGCAGGCCGGGTTTCAAGGTTATTCAGGAAGATTTTGAAACAGAAACAAGTTAGATGACAATTCATATCGCACGGCACGAAGCTCATTTCATCAGGTGTCACATGATTTTCTTTACTCTTAGGCCGTGGCGGTTTGCCTCCTGGTCCGTGTAGAATATGGAGCATCACGTTTTTCCGTCACTCTCCAATCACATTACAGAGTGAAAGATGGAACATGTAGCGGAGGGAATCTTCTAAAGATTCACATAGATTCACAGTGTAGAGCTCCCAACGGACTGTGTAATGTAAGATGCAATGGGGCCTCAACCACAGACGTTAGAACAAGTAAGAAGGGTTTAAGTGCTACTTTGATGCAACTGAATTACATTACAGGCGAAGAAATTACTGGATAGAATGCTTGCAAATGAAGGAAAGTACAACTGAACGTGACTGAAATGACGAAAACTGAACAAACGTTCACAGGCAGAGGTCCAATAACTACTCAGGTTGTCGACGCATGAATTAATTATAGGGTTGTTTAAAACCGGTTGCAACGATTATCTGCAAGGTTATCTCCCAGTCTTCACTAAACCATTTCCGAACCGATGCGTTTTCGAGAATGTGTTTTCGCTGCGTTCACTTTTGTGCCATTTTCGCAGCGTTTTATCTGTCCGTCCGTCCCGAAACTAAAACGGACAGAAATGCTGACACGCCGTATGAGAAAAAGCTAAAAAACCGTCAATTCCACAAGCGACTTGTGTCCGTGAATTGGAAAGCCTCCTTTTTCGCTGTCCACCCTGATATAACTAATGTTATTCTCAGTGGTCATCGTTTTGAGATGTAGTGAACTTTTCCATCGTATCAGAGTCAGAAGTCAAGAATGACTTTTTTTAAATGAAACGCATTACTGTTGAAGGGGCATTACTCCATCTTCTCGAAAATACACTCTGTCGGGTACGTGTAATGGACCAATGACCTAGCACCACTATAAAAGTTAGGCCCTGGTGCTTTTTCGCTCTTATTTGTTAGAAAAATAATTTATGTTTGTGGTAGAGAGTTTTGAAGGGCTTTCAACACTTTTTGCTAATAGTGACTTAGCACCACTATAAATCTAGCCCCGGTGCTTTTTCGCTCTTATTTGTTAGAAAAATAATTTATGTTTGCGATAGAGAGTTTTGAAAGGCTTTCAACACTTTTTGCTAATAGTGTATTTTATGTCTTAAAGGATTTAAAGTAAAGCCAACAGGAGGAAAGAAATGCATTCAGTTCACTGATACACAGGACTATAGTAAATATGCGCTGAAAGTCATCAACGGATCAAATGTAGCATTTGAGGTGAGATGCAAAACACAAAAATCAATTACTAACTTCTCATATTGATGCGCGCCAGCTACCATTATTATATTGTGGCTTGGGAATCATTGTAACGTATACGGATTAAACAAGTACACCAAGTAGGATGAAAGAAACATAAGACCCATCATAAAAATTCTCGAGCTTTTAGAACAAAAATAACAGTTAGACACTGTTAAAGTGGTCTGTTGTGGTTACACACTTGGACAACGCGCGCGGTGTTTTGGTTCTAACGTTTATGCTGGTTTACGAAACAGAGCTGAATTAAATTCCATATTTACTCAAGATTTTAGTAGTCTCGTAACACATTTTGTTACATATAAAAACCATGCTTGTGGCGTTTAAAGACTACGCCATCACGATCTGCCTTTAGCAGTACATGTGTGGGGTGGTTTTCGTCCCAGTCCTCTAATCACGATCAATCAAAATAGTCAAAATTGATTGGCAAGACTTCCAGATTATCTCGACTTGACCTCACGCACTTCTCTTCTGGTGTATAAATGTATGTATTGTGTTAGAGATGGTTTTTTATAAGGATTGTACATGTTGTTTAGGGATAAAAGATGTTAGGCAAACATTACTGATCATTACGGACGAGTTGGCCGGAAAAAGAGGCTTTATTTTTAATCTCCCTCTTCTATAGGAACATACTCTTAACTTACCACCTCAATCAGATATAATGCCCGACACTTAACCTTTATCCGCTCAGTTTAAGTTAGCAATTACTGCTACGTACGACTTAAAACATGCTTTCCTTGCCCCCATTTTGCTAGAAATAATTTGACTTGAGAGGCTTTGACCGATTTGTTAAATCACTGTTTTGTTTTGTTCCCTTGCATTCACAGAAAAAGACATGCCACAACACAGTTGGTGATGAATTCCGATTTGAAGAGGAACTGCGAAATGACGGGGGAAAGAGAATGTACATATACAAACATACAGTTAATGGTAACACCATGTGCTTAGGAGTATCCAGCAATTGTAATGATAAAAATTTATATTTCATCAGCTCTAACATGAACGACAGGCGTTGTTTCTTCGTTAAACGACGGCATTAAACGCTTTGAAAATTATTTGTATTTATAATTATGTAAACATAATAAAAAGTTTAAGCACTTCTGATAAATTCGCATGCGCCTTTGTTTATTTGTTTGTTTGTTTGTTTGTTCATTGCTACATATTTTACTCCTTAAAAAGTACATTGCACGCAGCACTTGAATGAATTCAAATGTGCCCTTTTATTAAATAAAAACCCTGAAATCTGTTTTTATTTTCCATGTCGGCCTCGACATTTGAAACATTTTGGCCTTCTAATGACAAAAAATGCAAAGTTATGTAAAAGTTCCAATTTTAACCAAATTTAATTAGCTTAATTCCAAAGACCTGTAATTAATCTCTCAATTTTTCTAGAATTTCTTATTCACCCACTCTTAAGCCGCAGCCAAACGATCGCAACATTTCAACGCAACACATCGCAACATTGTTGTGCGTGACATGTTACGTGCGTTTCGCCACAATGTTACGACGTTTTGCAAAGTGTTGCAACATGTTGAATGTTGTTGGTTCAAGATTGAAAATGGTCAAATTTTAGCCAACAACACCCAACATGTCGCGCCCAACAATGTTGCGATATGTTCGACTGACATAATTAAGGACCTATTGACTTCCGAGTTCAAGACGAAATTTAAGGGAAAATCTGCTTAAAGATGTATTTCAGTTCCCAAGGTTAAAAAATTAATTCTGAGCAAAAGCACCTGATAGTCTCTTGGTAAAAGCTAGCTAAAGCATTTTAACAGTCTGAACCAATAACTAAAAGCAATGTTTACAAGGTGACTCTATTTATCACATTGCGGAATGAATCAGTTTTACAAAGAGCAAAGCCGTAAACAAACTGTAATGATACTCCAAACTCCACTTGACTTTCGAGAATCGAGAACTTTTAGGGTTTAAAAGTGGGTTGATTGCAGCATTTCCGTACTGAACTACACCCTGATCAACCATAGTAACAAACTTTGATTGAGCTAATTGTAAAGTCACATGGAGCCATTTCATCCTTCACTTGTCAAATCTGAGAACCTGGATCAGTCGGGCACGTACAGCTGACCCAGTCTTTGAGACCTACAGTGTCTCCTGATTTTGTTGTGCATCAGTGGTCAGCGAATATACTCCAGAACAGCTCGTGAAAAATCGAACTGCAATCAATTTCGTTCCTTCATTCAGTAGTTACGCAAATTGCAAAATAAATGCCCCAGAGAGTAGTTGTTTTGCTTTCTATTTATAACCCATCTTGACAGCAACACCCGGTGTTCTTTAGTATTCAATATTTTTTTTGCACAACTGATACGAGAATCTCCGCGATGTCGATCACTGTTCAGTTAAACGTGCCTACATGCACTGAGGGTAGGAAGTTAAAGACCTAAGGTCAGAGTATTTTAGACATTTTTGTTTATTTTTAGCGCCTAACAGTGATTAACTGTACTCCAAATTGGATTACATCCACAAAACCTCGGCGGCAAATCAAAGAAAGAAGATTTCGTTCACAGCCATTGTGCGGTTACAGAAGGGTTAGCTTTTGATAATGCAAGACAAATATGACATTGACAAAAAAGTCCGTTAAAATCGAGTTTCCTTCAGTTTAGCATAAAAGGTCTCTCATATTGCATTAGATTGCTTTGTTGCTTAACAAGGAGATTATGAGCTAGAGATTTCTATCGCGTCATGGTTGATGAGCGCGTAGTCCCGGGGGTCAACTATCACTCATAGAAATAGAAAGCGAATATAATGATCTCATTGTTTTAGCATAAATCTACGTTCGTTCAAAACTTGTTCTAAATCCTATCCTCCTCACAGACACCTCGGAAACGCAAAGAAGCGCCTATCATGTTGTTAACAAGCGCACACTCCCACGCTACTCACCGTCTACAGCAGAATTGATATTGAGTAGAGTACATGTAGTCCGGCAGTATATCAGTCGAGAACGCCATTCGTGAAAGAACGTTAGTAGTAGATTTAAACTAATGTCACAGTTGGGATGTATGCCCACGTAGCTTTGGGATACATTGTCAAATGAAAAAAACATCAATGGACTTCTATACTTTGTTGTAGCATGCACTACAGCATTGTTTGGCTAAAATTTGTCAACATTTTTTTGAGTGTTGTTGGAACATTTATCTTGCAAACTGAGTTTTTTAGTTGACGATTTCAGTGAAGCCGACTTTATTCGAATGTCTATTCATGCCTTTCAGCCGGGTTGTCATTAGTTTCAAGCCGCGGCTGACTTCATTCAGCCTAATGTTGTGTACCTAACATGGCCATCTACGATTTACGTCGAAGAAAGAAAAATAAACACGTGAAGTTCAAATTCTCTGCGTGTCCTCATTGCCAGTTGTAGCAGATCCGACACTGCTTTGGAATCCGTGAAAAGTTCCTCGCGCGCAGAGAGTGAATTGCTCTGTGCTAATTCCCGAGTCAAGTTAACTGATTCATAGAGTCAAGGGCACAAGTTTCTCTATTTCGTGCAGTTTTAAGTCGCGGCTTTTGACTTTGAGATATTGTTTCCGGTTCCATATAAAACGCAGGACGTAAGTTTGATCTCGTTGTGTGTTCCTGATTATGCTAACCGCAGATTTTAAGTTGCCAAGTCCTGAAAAGATCCAAAAATAGGCCTCAAAAGTACAAAATAGTTTTAGTAATAAACTTCATGGCAGTTGCTGCATTTGAGAAATAGTGGTTTAAAATAGAATAATAAGACAGTTTTTTTTCGTTGGCACACAGCAATTTGTCAAAATCAGATTGATGTAAATTCTAAGGTGAGGAACGGTATGGTTGGCCATCCGTTTCAAAATTATGATATCGTGTACGTGGGCTTTTTTGCCGCGTATAATCGTTTATAATCGCTATGTATGGGCTTTTATCTCATATGCAACCATTTATATCGCGTATATACGCGTATTTGATACGCGTATATGTGCAAAATCAAATAGACGTCTATACGCGGTGCTAAAAACCCATATATATGCGTACCTGTCAAAGCCCACGTATACGCGTGCAAAAATGTGCGTATACGTGGGATTCAGAAATCAGACTTGGTATAAGCTGGCACGAAAAGTACCTCTAACGGAATAGCCGCTATGTATGGTGGCAATGAAAAGTGCCTTTCGCAATGCAAACATGGCTTCCTCTCTAGCTCTTGTAGTGATATGTATCTTGTCAACTAATTCTTACAGTTCTCCCACAATGGATCTTCTGGAGACGGTTTCTCGTCTATTAAGGGACACCCTGCGAGCAGAGCCTCTTTTACTTACTCTTTTGTGAGCGGACAGGAGACAAAAAAAGAGGCTCTGCACAAATCTGCTTCATCGTTTGAAGTCGCCGTAGCCCCAATTCTTGGGCTAGTCATTCCGGTTTACTGTCGTCAAACTGGTTTTTGGAGCGCGAGCATCAATTTTGACGAGAAACCGATGGTAGAAACTGAGCCCACTGTAAGCAAACAAAACATGGCGGCGAAAGTGCCGGCGAAGGAAGACCGTGCGAGAACGCTTGACGATGCCCTGCTTCGTGTTGTTTCTAACTTTGAAAATGTGCATGATCTGAGCAAGCAGCAGTCAGCTGCTATTAAGTCTTTCGTATCAGGGACTGATACTTTCGTAACTTAGCCCAATGGGCACGGAAAATCCCTTGTTTATCAACTTGCGATCCCGCTCGCCGGAGAGTTGCGAAAGCACTCTGAACTCTGGCTTTCTCTGCCTATCCATCCGATGATGTTAGTTGTGTCGCCACTAACTGCGCTGATCGAAGACCAGATGCGATCTTGTGAGGTTTTCGGTTTAAAATGTGTGTGGAACTCGAGGAATTCAAAGAGGGCGATTCCGTCGATTTGTTGTTTTTAAGTCCAGAGACTTTGGAAAAGCACTACGAAGTTGTATCAAATGTTAGCGAAAATATTTTTGGCGTCGTTATTGATGAAACGCATTGCGTGGTTACTTGGTGAGTTAAGTTTCTTTTTTCAGCTTCTTACAAATCACGAGTAATATTAATATTTACTTCTCATATCTTTTACTAGTTCATTGTTACTTTCCTATATGCAAGAACATGCAGAGGAATAAAGTAAACAAAACCAAGAATTATTGGAATCATGATTGCATATGCCTGATAATTTAATCATGATAATTTTGTTTTGGTTTGACATATAAACCTATTTATTAGAAAGCAGACTGTTTTTTTTTATGGTTAACTAGGCAAACTTTTGAGCATTTTTATTATTGATTTGGCTTAAATTAACCTTTGCTACAATGAATCAACATGAATAAATTGTTGATTTCAGTTGTTGCTTTTTTTTTTATCAAAAATCATTAATTTAGAAGAAATCACAGTATTGTTATTTAAAGAGCTTTTCCTTTTTTCAAAATAATTAGAGACCAACTTGGTGGAATAACAAATATGAACTTGTCAATACTCTGCATGTCTTATAAATAATTAATCAGTAGTTGTTATTGTGGATAGAGCAGTTTTCAATTGAGTGTTGTAAAACCAAAACCAAAGTAATTACTCTAGCCAATCACAAAGGACACAGAGTGAGACTACAGTGAACCAATCAAAATTTGAAGCAATTACATGCAGCTGATGCAAAGCGTGGGAAAATGCCTGTGTTAACAAGTCGTAATTGGTTTTGGTTTTACACCTGATTGGAAGAAAATATGGCATGATCTTTTATGTCAATATTGTAGCAAACTAAATCTTCATAGTTGATCCAAAACCAACTACTTTTCAATATGCAAATGAAAACCGCTCTATTCACATGGTAATATTTGTGTCACACTTTTTCAGGGGGACTGGTAGTCATGGCCAAGTTCCTTTCCGAGCTGCTTATTCTAGAGTCGGCAAGATAAAAGCCATTCTGAAAGTTCCAATGCTCTGCCTAACTGCAACAGCCAGCACAAAGTTAAGGAAAAAATCATTAAGATGTTAAACATGACAGCAGTCAAAACCATTAGGATGTCACCTGACAAAAGAAATGTCAAATATGTTGTTGAAAAAGCTAAAAGTGAACTGCAGGATACCTTTGGTTGGCTTATCAGTGATATGATCAACAATCCACATGCTGAAAAAACAATAATTTTCTGTCAGTCGTTATAAGCATGTGGTGACATTTATGACACCTTTCAACACTTTCTGCCATGCAAAAGTAAAGTGGCCATGCATCACTCTAAGACGCCCCAAGACATTAAGGATGTTTTGTCTGATTTAATGTCTCCCGATGGAAGCATTCGCCTGGTTATAGCAACTAGTGCACTGGGAATGGGAGTGAACTTACCTAACATCAAAAGGGTTGTTATGTTTGGAGTGCCAGAGAGCATGGAATCGTACCTTCAACCAGTTGGACGGGGTGGAAGGGATGGTTCCGAGGTTTTGTCCATTATGTTTTATCATGCCTACCATTTGTGTCACTTTGATCCCACGATGAGAGCATTTGTAAAAAACAAAGTTAATTGTAGAGGTGGGGAAATACTACAGTTTTTTAATGAGAAGATAGAAAAACCGTCCATACTACACAAGTGCTGTGATGTGTGTAGTAAGCAGTGTAATTGTGGAGTTTGTCCAGAAGAAATGTTTCAGATTAGTTCTTATCTTGACATTATTGTCCGTGTACATTAGAAAGGCAAGTGAACACAGATGACAGAGAGACATTCACAGAGGTGTTGAGAGGACCGGAGCCAATATTTCTGTTTTTGGAAGTGTTTGTTTTCAAGATGTGTTAACTGATGCCATTGTTTCAGATTTAGCTGCAGACCTAGAGCATTTATTTACAGTTGATTACATTATGTAAAACTTCCCAAATTTTTAATGAAAAACTTGCTGCTTAAATTTTGATGATGGCAAATGACATATTCAATAATGTTGAAGAGACAACACACCTGAAAGAACTATGTGAAATGGACTGGAGTGTTTGTGAGGAGTTTCTGCTGTCAATTCCAGAACAATATCTACCCGACAGTGATGAATCAGATGGTGATATTTGAATCAGTTAAAAGGGGCAAATGTTGATGTTTCAGTGTAATTACCAATACTTTTCATATTTACATTTTTATGTATTGACAAGGCCACCCAATATCAATTGATGAAAAAGTAATCTTACATTATGGAACATATGTCCAAAATTCTGTGAAGTGTTGTGATTAACCTAAACCTAGCAGTGGTCTAATCAAACCACTCTTGTTAATTATCGAAGTATACTATCAAGATAAAAATAAGTCTACTCTTTCTACTTTGCAGAAAGGTTTATCTTGATAACTTGATCATTAAATTTCGTAATTTGAGGAATTTTTGACAGCTTATTTAAAATCAAGAGGATGTCTCTTAGTGGTTACAAGTCACTTACATGTATAATCTGGATGTTTAGGACAAACTGCCATTGTTTTAATGGCCATACTTTTGACCGTTTCCTTTGGCCAGACGATAGGAATTTTTTCGCAAGCTTTTTGACGAAAGACTCATTGGAAGTTGCTGATGGTATATCTGTTTTCGGAGTTGATCCTGTCTGACAGTTTCGGTTATATTTGCTTCCGAAGCATTCCAGTTTTAAGTTTAGCACAGACGACTTTTTGTCCTGACACTCCACACGTCTGAAGCAGGATTTACAGATTCGACAAGATTGCCTTTTGACATCAATAGTTTGGAGGATTAATTGGAAAGATCTTCTTGGCAACGCCATCGTGGCTCAGTAAATTGTAGGTACTTCCCGCGCCGTGCAAATTTATCCCACAACAGAGGCAGCACGAGTCCTTTTCATTTCTTCCCTGAACTTTTCTTAATCCAATTTTAGATGGAGTTTGAACGAACAGGAACAGGAACCAAGGGAAGGACGCAAAACTTTCGACTTTTTCTCTGGCGTCCTACACGAAGCCATTTTTGTGCGCTTTGTTTTCACTTCATTTAAATGAACACCAATTAAGCCTGGGTTCGAAAATGTATCTTAGCAACGCTCTGAGCATGCTCAACAGGAAGTTGACACGATTCGTGCAGAGCCTTTTCTCGGTACAAAGCATATGTACCGTAAGAAAAGGCTCTGCTTGCAGGGTGATTAAGGGATTGCTCCAGGTTTTATCCACACGCCGATCGAAACATGGCTGAAAACTTGGTAGTCCGCCTTCAGGTAGCTGTCGATTCAGTTCGTCGTTTGGTAGAGTCGTTGGCCCCAGACGATCAAGGATATGATATCAGAATACCAGAGCTTGAATTTAATTCTTTGTCAGAGGCCTATTCACTACATGTACAGCATACATGTTTCCATTTGTTATTTTGGTTTTGATTTTAACATGACATAATGTACCTTAATTCTGGTGTGCTTGCATAAGAAGAAATATGTATCTTGGAAGAAATATGTAATGGAAACAGAACAGATCTATGACGCTTGTTGATTCCAGGAGACCATTTTCTTCCATTTGGTGAAACAGAGTGTAGAAGAAGTGACCAACTCCTATAAAGGCATCTCTCCACAGTCGCTCAATCCTTTGATTGTGTACAGAGAGTCCAGCAATCATGCTTCCCCTGTTCAACCCTCTGTGCCTTAGCATAGCTCTTTCTACGTCTAGATTTTCATCCCCTTTTGTCTGAACGTACTCTAGAGGACCATCCATATCTCTGCACAGCTGCTAAGAAGAGGGCAAGCACAGTCGAGGCATAGTTATTTGTAGCACAACAAGTTTAAATACACTATAAGTCTGGAAAACCCATCGATACCTCCATGTATGACGAACCTCCAACGGATGAGACAATGCAGTCCATCAATGTGCCAGAGAGAATTAGGTCCTCGAACACTGTAAACACGCCTTGTGATAGTGTTAAACCACCTCATTGCACTCCCTGCAGGGTCAGTTCGAACCAAACTTTCCCTAACATGCTGACGCTGCACAAAAATATTTCTACTTCGCAAATGTCCCAGCATCATACTGATACCAGAATTTGGAAATCCTTGTCTTAAACCTCGAATTAATTCATCTAATTCTGAATCCGTGATGGCTGTATAATGATGTCGACTGGAAAATGACTCCAGGTTTCTAATTCTTCGCCAAAGAGTAGTTCTAGAAACTAATAACATTCTTGATATCTGGGACCAATTAAATCTCATTCTGTTTCTTGGGCCGCGTTCGTTTGGGATATTCCGCAATAAGAATATATTCCGGAATATTTCCGGCTATTCTGCTTCTGGGAGCAGAATAGCCGGAATGGAAATCCAGGTATTCCGGAATGAGAATAGCTCCCAAACAAACGCTTACTCGCATTTTTCCAATTATTCCTATTCCGGATTGATCCCAAACGAACGCGCCCTTAGTAACTCCAACTGATGTACAGAAATTTCGTAGGCCGGACGACCCGCTCTTTGATTTATAGGACCTGACAAACCTGGCAAAGTCCTTTATATGGGGCGAACTGTCGTGCAAGAACTTGCTCTTATTGCCAACATCTTCCATCTGTTTAATAAGTATTGAAGTTCAGTGCCTCAACAGTGATTCAAGCTCTAATATCTGGCATCATTTCCTTGATCGTCAGGGGCCAACGACTCTACCAAACGACGAACTGAATCGACAACTACCTGAAGGCGGACTACCAAGTTTTCAGCCATGTTTCGATCGGCGTGTGGATAAAGAAACCGTCTCCAGAAGATCCGTTGTGGGAGAACTGTAAGAACTAGTTGACAAGATACATATCACTACAAGAGCTAGAGAGGAAGCCATGTTTGCATTGCGAAAGGCACTTTTCATTGCCACCATACATAGAGACTATTCCGTTGGAGGTACTTTTCGTGCCAGCTTATACCAAGCCTGATTTCTGAATCCCGCGTATACGCACATTTTTGCACGCGTATACGTGGGCTTTGACAGGTACGCATATATATGGGTTTTTAGCACCGCGTATAGACGTCTATTTGATTTTGCACATATACGCGTATCAAATACGCGTATATACGCGATATAAATGGTTGCATATGAGATAAAAGCCCATACATAGCGATTATAAACGATTGTACGCGGCAAAAAAGCCCACGTCACGATATCATAATTTTGAAACGGATGGCCAACCATAGAACGGAGCCTGTGTCAACATCGATCCTTTAATTTGTTTTTTCCGGTCCGCTGAAAGGGCACCGTCATCATTGATTCAAAAGTTCATTTCATTTACCACCAGTATTTCCGGACGTCGGTCTTTGAAAACTGAGGTTCGTGAGAGATTGTTAGGAGTTATTGTATATGTAGTACGTGTACTTATGGGTGGAAATCATTTCCATTTTAAGTTTCCGTACTTAAAAATCCGATGAACACTGCCTGTAAGCACGTGCCTGACTGAACAAAGCGACATAGTATTACTATGTCATAGAATTGTCCACCGATCAAAAAGTGCGCAAACTAAGTCGAAATAGGAGCAGGTTGAGAATTATGATATACTGAATAGAATGATAGATATGACGATAACTCGTCGTGTTTCGGTCACACTGTTATTAAATAAAGGAAATGACTTCGCACGGAAATGATGCCATCATACCGCTCCCCGGTCTCGATTTCAAAATCCGGATTAAAAGCTGTGATTGGCCCAAATGACCGACTATTTCAGGTCGTTATTGTGTTAACTCGTTGATTCTTATCACTGCGTATTTTAGCTAAACTTCACTTGACCTTTTCATTTGAGCACGTACGAACATTGTCAGAAAAAAAAAATTATATTTAGGGTGGCGTCGATGCCAAAATTATGCTCACAACTGAATACATAAGATAACTTGTATTTATTTGCTCATAAGTCAGCACTTTGATGTCTTCTTTGCCCAAAAAGGTCTGGCACAGTGCAAAATAATATTTCTTATTGTCCAAAAGTGAAACGATGAAAAGAAACCAAGAATAAACTGAAAACTCCAAAATTGTCTTATTTTCGTTAATTTCATTTAATACAGGGTTCGAATTAATATTAGTTTAGCTAGGTGTGAAAGGCTAAAGAAGAATTTCAGCTATTAAAACAGTTTTGAACAAATCAGGAGCCCGTATGACTTGAACATCGTAGTTGATAATTGTGCTGGAGACAAGATAACCTCGAAACTTCATGTATTAGCAATTATATTTCTTTTTAACTCCCTTTATCAGTTAATCCGTACGTATTTATTGCCGATTAGTTTCGCCAGTGATTTTCGGTTACGTCACGTTATGTATTGTATACAGCTTGTATTCACTGTTTATGAAAAGCGTCTTCTGCAGTTATATTTTAGTTGTCGTAGTCAGTGTGCTTTGGTAGTCTTAGCAGCCGCACGAATTTTGCAAGTTTCATTAGTGTTCCGTTATTCTTCGCTTCAGTTGCTTTATTTATATTTTGTTCTGTTTCTTGTTCTGTATGTATATCTTATTCTTATTTGTTTCTGCAAATCACTGGTTAAGTAGGGAATAAACCAGGTGTGTGGTGCTCGACAGCAACTAGTGGGCATCCTTCGAACGAGGTCAATGGATTAGGACACGGTAGAAGTTGGTTGGGTGCAGCTATTGATGTCAGTGGCTAAACAGTTCAATTTGAGATTTACAGGTGCGCCAATAGCCACAGCTCTGGGAGACCAACTGTGGCTCGTGTATGACTGACGAGAGCTCACAAGTGGTCTTCCTCTTCGCTCTTTGTGCCTCCGACGCTGTTGACCCAGAATGATGTGTGTTTTTTTAAGTAGGAGTACTTTGCGCTTGCATCGCTTCTCTCAAGGTCTCTGTCGCTAACCAATGCTGTCCGCGTCGCTACGTGCAAGCCGGTGGATTTTCTGAAAATGTAATTATTGGCTTGTTTTCAAACACTTTATTGGCGTCGAAAGTAGAACGTAGCAGCTGTACCGTTTGAAACAAAGAGTAATTTAGAGAACTAGCAATTCCTTAATAAAACAGCGACATCAGCGTCATTGCAGCTCTGTAATGTACCACGACGCATGCGTTTGCTATTGGCGCGCCCAGGTTCAGCACGCTGATGGCCCTCGGGATGACGTACGGCTTAGGGTCTCTTTCGGTCGTCAAAACTTTGCTGACTAATCATTATGTCTAAAACTAGTGCGGGTGTGTACAAATTTAGGGGGAGTGAAACCTATGCATTCCACAGAATTACTTCATTTGAAAAGAGTATCCGGAGCGAGTTTCCCAGTCAGGACAATATAAAATGAATTAAATGTGGGAGTGAGATAAGCAACGGAAAAAAAACAGATAAGCTGAAGCAGGTGATTTCTGACCACACGGAGGTATTAGTCTTCAAGCGTTCGTTGTCACCCATATTCAGAGGTGGATGATACGGCTGGAGTTGAGAAAGAGCAAACTAAATGGATTTAGCATCCAACTTCAGTTTTCTCGTAAGTGACTATAAACGTATTTTTTACTGATTTTATGTTACTCAGCGCCAAATCTTTAAAGTAGCTGGTTGCTAAAACACTTGCACTTGGAATTTTCAGAGTTGACTTTAATTAATTAGTTTTGTAAATAGTTTTGTTAAGGTCTGTATTATACAAAGTTATACTTATATCTTAAAAGAAAACTTGAAAGTTTTAATCAAGCAAGGTAGGAAAGAAATAACAAGAAGTAAGCACGGCTTAGATTGGAAGATATTGAGGGAGATAACGAATGTCCGAGAACGTAGAAAACATAATCGAGACGAGGTGTTTTAACATGCACCACCATGACGTAGTGCCTTTATTACAGTTACCATTTCATGTATCGCACTGCGCACCTTTACTTAGCATACTGTACACCACGTTGGAGACGGACACGTCCATATGTGATGGCATAGATAGTTTTGGGCAAAATTTGTTCGGGAAATAGAAAAAAAATCGTTTGTCACAGTTTCATCTTTCAGAGTAGCTTAAAAATGGAAACATGATTCTTGCATCCCGAAATAGAAAGCCCATGAGGTAGTTACAACGAAGAGACTTAAAGATGTCGATAAATCGATGAGTATGCTCACACTTAGTGCTTAACAAATTTTATTAATATGATTAAAATTCATCAGTTCATTATTATTCCCAAGCCTCAATAAGCCCAACTCTGCAGGGAGCTGAACTGGCATCAAAGCCTCCCAGTAATATAGAATACAGACAAGTACATTCTTTAAGCCGGCTTTTAATTTTTGCGTTTGACTAAGGGCCTCTTCATATGAGCCCGGTAACCGGGCTGGCTCGTTTACCGGGACGAATTCTGTGGTGTGTTCATATGGGAAATTTCAGCCCGTTCGACCGGGATGAATTCAAGAATCACAACCAAAACGGAAGAACATAAATTTGCATTGTTCGCGACAGTCGTAGCTTTGTGGACTATTGTAACTTTACTACTAAAGTTAATTCGCATACTTCTAAAGTGGAAATACATACAAGACCAAAATTATGCCATTTTGGCCGCTATGTTGTGAGAGCGAAGCTATTTTGTTAAAAAAGTTTCGTCCCGGTCACCGGGCTGGAATATTCATATGGGAAAATTTTCATCCCGGTTACCGGGATCTCGGTGGAAAAAACCGAGATCTCGGTAACCGGGCCAGCCCGACCTCTCATATGAACACATCGATATCTTTGCAAAGAAAAGAGTGGCGAGGGGAGATCTCGGAAACCGAGCCAGCCCGGTTGACCAGGCTCATATGAAGAGGCCCTTAGTATAATAATAACTGATAATATAATAATAAAACTACTTATGTAGCGCTTATCCAGTCCTGTTTTACAAAAATATTAAAATATTACATATTAAAGTATCTCTACTGATTTAAGTTTCCGCCTGGATTCCTTTTCGGTCCAAAATTATGCCTGCAGTAGAAACCTCAAGAGTACAGTCTTGAGAAAAAAGAGATTATTAATTCGAAAATCAAGTGCTTTACCTGTGAAATATGCCTACTTATTCAGCTTGAAGTCGGTTCAATGGATCGTCTGCAAGGAGCACTTTAATTTAAAAAGTTAATCTCATAAATTTTACTGGTCTTAACAACAAATAGAAAGTCATTGTGATCGCGCTTAATTTTGCTGGGGTCGCTTAAGAATAAATCAATGCAAAAAATATAGCCAAATAGCACAATATTTATAATGACTACCAAAATGGTCTCTTTTGCTCAGTACTGAAACAGAAACAGTAATCATGCCATTAAATCTTTCTTTATAAAGGTCCCCTAATAACTTTTCTCATCATAACATTCGATAGTATACGAGAATGATTCGAGTAAATAAATAAAAATAAAAATAAAATAAAATAAAAATAGAGTATGAGGTGGCTGAGACGAGAATTACAAGCGAAAAGTGAAAACAAAACGAAGATTTAAAGGCGTCTTTTCTGTTGCAAAGAATCTTTCGCAAACTGAAGAAAAACAGAACACTGACGACAGATAATAAGCACGCAAGAAGAATGTAAGCCAGAGGAACCGTAGTGGTGCAAACTGAACCTGGAAGAAACCTGCAAGGAAGGAAATGAACAATGACTAATGATGAGGCAACCAAAGGGAAATTTTTGTCTTGTAAAACGTTAGGTATTGCGAGCTCTTTTTCTTACATCAGCAACAACAATATATCTATTAATATATAGATATGGATTTAATCAACAAGGATACTGGCAGCCCCAATTTCGACTTATTTAGGTAAAAATGCTAGGCTGCATGTTAGTTTGTTGTAAGTTAATTATAGCTTTGACAATCAGGAGATTACAAAGCCTTTGTTTGTGTTTCCTATACCAATTAAAATATAAGGATATTGGGGGATAATCCTATAAAATTGTCAAGTGATAATAACCCGTGTAATGTAACGATTTAAAAAGCCACCTCATCGCAAAAACTTGAAATAACGCGATTTTAACTCCTCGCCAACGCACTCTTTAGCTTTTCTGCCCGGATGCGATTGTACCCAATCTATTCGTATGAAAAATATGTTTCCCCAACAGGTTCCTTTTTCAAAGTGGGTCTTGCATAGGTACATTTGGTGTTTGTAAGCTTAAAATTCCGATTTATTTTGATAGAATTTGGATTTTAGTTAAAGGTTGTTCTCATTTCTTGTATTCTTACAATGCAATTTTTCCGGATTTTGAATCCTTATTTCTTGCTTCCCTGACCACCGCTTATTTAAATAGTGTTTGGAATTCAAGGTCCAAGACGGCGGACATTTTGAAATATGTGACATCATTTTGTCGTTTGGGGACATGATTATTGACACATGATTATCACATATGTAAAGAGTTTTAAATATTTTACATATAATAAGAGTTTGAATGGCATCGAGTGAATAGTTTTGGAGATACATAAGGAAAAGTTTCCGCTTGCGTAGGTTGAGTAGACTGTTATAAATAGCTGTTCCGCAGTTACAAATAATGCTACATTTACGAGTTTTTTTTTTTAAAGTCAGAGACTTTATTTTATGAGGGTGACACGTAACAGTAACTAATATTACTGATGAACTTGTGGCACTCATTTCAGTATTCGGGCGTCTTGAAGAATAACGCCCGACAAAATTTTTATTTTTCCATTGCCCAACAAAATCAGTTAGTAAAATTCATTGGCTTATGAGATTCCTCGGGTCTGTGACGGCATATCTAACTCAGCCCTCATGATGACATCGATGAAGTGATGGTAGAATGGTACTCATAGGGGAATATCAAGAATACTCAAGGCTCGCTCAACATTACTTATTTCTTGTAACCACAAAAATTAAATCCTAGTTGAAGAACTGATATATAAAGTTCCAACTAAAAACTTAAGGCAATCATGTAGCAGGATGTCTACTGAATTACTTTGTCCATATTTCTATTGTTCAATTTCGTTTTACTATCTTGTTCTTTTTACTGATTGAGCAGAAAAGGTAATCAAATCGCTACTATCTTAAAGAAGCAGCGGCTACATGTTCTGTATTTAACAAATAGAGGAGTCTAAGCCCTGTATTGCACTGTGATAAAACACGACGGGCATTTGAGAACACGAAGAAAATAAAGAAAACACGAGCCGCAGGCGAGTATTTTCTACATTTCTCGAGCGTTCTCAAACGTCCGGAGTGTTTTATCACAGTGTAATGCACGGCTTAGGCTTCTTCATTTGCATTGTGATGTAGATTATAAGCGCGCAAAACAATAAAACACGCTTTTTCTATGGTTTTTCATTATACCCTCTATGCCTCAGACCAACATGAAAAGCGAGGTCATTCAGGAAACGTCACCGTTTTCAACATCAAAAATCGTACTAGTACTTAATATCCCACGCGAAGTTCAAACTTAAAGCCCCTAATGTCCTGAATTGAAAGTAAGAAAAGAAATAGCTGCCGTCGTTCCCGTTGTCGAAAATCCGCAAAACGTAACAGATCACCTTTTTTTTCGGAGGACAGCTAAGAAAAAAAACAAAAATTTATAAAGCACGTGTACAGCCATTTTTTCTGTTAACTAAACGGCTTTTGCTTTGGCGCGCACGCACCGTTTACAAGGGTCTTTATAATTGGCCAGACGAGACAATACATGTAGGTTAACAACACAAACAATGCCCCTAGTCCTAACAACAAAAGAGGTGCAGATTAACAAGAACGAATCAAAATAGAGGTTGTAAAGAGGTGCAGGCCATCTCTTTGCTTTGAGCTGTGGCGTTCTCGTTGCGGTTTCCGTCGTGGTTAAGTTAACAACGCCTCTCTGGCCGTTGATATGATTATCCTGGATGGCTAGGAAAACCGTTTTTTTTTTCTTTTCTTTTTGGTGCGTAAGGGCATTCTGAAGTTATTGTAAAAGGATTATTCACTTCCAAATTTAAGTCTTTTGAAGGTGAAATCTAGAATACTCTTTGCGTAGCACTCAGTCAGCATTATCAGTTTAGTTGCAATCACGTTTAAACTATGACCGGTTTTTGTTTTCTTTTTCTTTTGGTGCGTAAAAACATTAATTCTAAGGTTATGGTAAAGGAGTTATTCACATCCAAATTAAAGTTTTTCAAGATGAAATCTAGAAGACTCTTCCCAGCATTAAGTCAGCAAAATCAATTTAGTTGCCATCACATAAACGGTTTATGTTTTGTTTTTCTTTTTTTTTTATTTTTGGTGCGTAAAGGCATTCTAAGGTTATGGTAAAAGAGTTATTCACATCTAAATTAAAGTCTTTCAAGATGAAATCTAGAAGACTGCCCAGCATTAAGTCAGCATTATCAGTTTAGTTGCCATCGCATTTAAACGGTTTTTGTTTCATTTTTATTTTCTTTTTTTTTTTTTTTTGGTGCGTAAAGGCATTCTAAGGTTATGGTAAAAGGGTTATTCACGTCCAAAATAAAATCTTTCAAGATGAAATCTAGAAGAATCTTTGCGCAGCATGGAGTCAGCATTATCAGTTTAGTTGCCATGATCACGTTTAAACTTTGACCGATTTTTGTTTTCTCTTTTTTTTTTTGTTTTGTTTTGTTTTTTTTTTTTTTGGGGTGCGTAAAGGCTTTCTAAGGTTTTGATAAAAGTCTTAAGACGAAATCTAGAAGAATCTTTGGGTAGCATTGCGTCAGTATTATCATTTTGGTTACGATAACGCTTAAACTTTGACCCTAGCATTAACATTAAACAAATCAATAAGAAAGCTTTGTTTAGTTCAGTTCGCTGGGATATTGGCCTACAACAGTTCTTGCGGTCGGTTAATAGACAGACGTAAGCCACCCACATACAATAATCTAAATGCTTTAGCTCAGTAATCCCTCATGCAGGGCAGAAACAGGAAATTAACTATCATAAATCTTCCTTTGACAAGTTTGTCAGGTTTAATAGATAAAGAATCAAACTCTAAACCATTTAATGAACTTTTTAAAGAAACGAATGACGTTCGTACAGGGACGAATCTAACCGACACGCATGGGTGTTTGCAATCTTGCTGCGTTATCCCTGATATAAAAGTCTTTATTATGACTACGTTAGATGCAGAATTTGACTTTATAACAACGCAGGCAATCGACAATAACTGCAATGTATTTTTAAGGACGGTTTTAAAATAGTTAATTTTCCAGCTCAAACGTATATGACGTAACCACGGTCTAAATTGCACACTTACCCTAAGACATATTGCTCTGTATTTTTATATATTTCGGTTTAGAACAGTTTAGCAGACGAAAGATGCTACAGCTTGATTAGTTGATGGCCTGGTAAAGGCTGGTTGAACTGCAGCTGAAAGTCCGTCTACCTGAAAGGTGCCTTTTCAGCTTTAGTTCTATTTATAGATTAAAACGGTGTCAGTGCTTGTTTCTATAGGATGGTAGTTAGGCAAACTTATAGATCACTTTCATGAAGTAAAGACCCGGAAAATCTGTTTGCATCAACAAAATGCCGTCCGCCTCTTGCATACATGATGAATGGCGCCTGCTGTGGTATTCGACCAGTGTGGCAGTCAGTTTTACCTGCAAGCTAATTTGACACTGTTGTTATCGTGGGCAAAAAGTCAACGTCAGCTTGTTAGCGTTATCACGAGGAGCCTTGTGCTCATAATAATAGTCTATAATCTATGTCATCAATCCTTTTTCACTTAAGCAACGGCTCCAACGATGTAACTGTTTTAAGAAGTCGCATAGCAACGGACGATTGATTTAATATATGAATAAACACAGGGTAATGGCTTTTTGCACCATCATTTTCTCGCCTCAGTCTGCTAAACATGGCAGTTGACGTAATGATAGCGAGCCGGGGGCGTAGGATTGATATTATATTTATTTCTTTTGTCTCTTTGGCCTCTCTATAGCTACGGATCATGTATACTAGATTATTTTACAATATATGGTATCTAAATTGTTGGAAAATCACGGAACGATCAGCACCCTAAAGGTTAAAGGTAGATAATTTCCAGTATCTCTTACGTCAAGCAGGCTTCATAGGTGTGGTAGAGTTGTTGTTCCGCCTCTCATGCAGATGTGGATGTAACACGTCACTAGTTAGAAGTAAGTAAGTGTACAATGGTATAAATATAATAGGCAACTTAAAAACTTTCAAGACGATTGACTTTGCTATCAATTGCACTGAATTGAAAGAACAGTGATCACTATGAATTTGTCAAGTATTTTACAAGTACATATGCATGTTCTTAAAACTAGTTAAGCTGTTACTTCATTGACTTTTTAGTTGAGTGTCAGATACACTTTCTCATAAAGTTAAATCTTATATATTTTTCTCAACTAACATCTAGCTTTTCAATTTCTTTTTGCTATCCTTAGATTGCAATGTCTTGCCTGGTAGTTTGTATGGAAGTTGGATCGACCTGCTGTCAACCGATACCTATCCGGTCACAATACAGACACGACAAGCCCTGCAGTAGAGGAAATCTTATTCGGATTGACACTGACCAATGCAAAAATTCTTCTCTAGGAAGGCGTCAATGCAAAGCTACATGTAGCGGCCCATCTACAAAAGACCCAAATGCGCGTAAGTAAAAACTGAGGAAAAAAGTACTCCGTAGCGTGCTATATATACTTTGTGACAGAACTCTATAATTTATCAATTAAACATTTTTCAGACACATAAACAGAAACAGAAAACTTGAAATAGCGAAGAGCTGCGCTTATCATAGAAAGAAAAAAGAACGAAAGATATTTCCAAAAAGCTTAACAGAAGGAGAAGGTGATTTCTTGCAATACATCCTTGCATGAAAATTATATGTCTATGTCCAATATGAATGTTCAACAATCACACAATGAAAAATGCGAGAATACAAACGGCAAGCAAAAAAATGACTGTCGATGAGGCGCCTTCGAAAAGAAAAGGTTGACTGTTTAGTTAGTTATTCACAGCCAAAGAATGACGATTACCAACGTTAATATTGTTCTCATCACGGATGAACTGAATACAACACAACTCAGATACACTTACCAAGCTTTTAATCTCAGTAGGGTCTAGCCCCTACCGAATAATTGTTAGGCTTTCTATCAGTAAGGATTGCCGTTCTCTGATTGGCCACGCTGCTGACTATCTACTCCGGCAGTTTTAGATCTTGTGCTCATAATCTAATCGTTGAGTCAAGCAGGGCAATATATTATCCAGAAACCTTTGCATGGGACATATAACAACAAATTTAGTGTAAGTGTATCCGAACCATAAACCCTGTGAGAAAACTTATGTCGCAGTCTCTGAGACGAAGGCTACGGCGAATTATACGGAAAATATGGCCTTGCTGGCGTAAATTTAAATTCAGGCTTTTTCAAGTATGTATTTGTATTTGGAAACTTCTAATGTATTTGCAGCGTGCGTGCTTCTATCCAAAAATCTTCAAAACTATCATGTAAGCTAGGATGGGAGCTTTAACAGTACACACACCGGGTGGAACAAAAGAGATTCGCTTTAATAAGATGTCTAGCGGAAAAGGTGTATTATCAGAAGATTAAAAGAAGATTATCAAGTGCGATATTTGCCGGTAATATGAGCAAATAGCCACTTAAGTGTAACGATGAGGAAGGAAGTACTTAATACTGATCTCTCCCTGACTTCTGTTTCATTGAACATTTCCAATGTTTGATCGATACAATGTTACACGCGTAAGATACATCGGCGCCTAATATGGCAAAACATTAAGTCTTGACTTGGATATTCCGATCTTCAGAGTCCAATATCCAAATTATCATTAACCCGACAAGATACCTTCAACCGTGACAATAGCCCTTGAATGGGTGACAATACCTAATAACCGTATCTTGTTTACAGAATTTTGGTTTGTTAAAATCAGAGGAAGAAAGTGCATACAATTCACTGACGGCCTAGACGGTACCAATTATGCCCTGAAGGTCATCAACCAGACGAATGTCGCTTTTGAGGTGAGTAATATAAACAACAACTCAACAACAATTTAAAATACAACTTAATGTGCAGTCGACTGACCTTCGTTTTATTGCAAATGCACTTATGTAGGGTCATGGATTAAAGCATTATTCATATTAATGGCTCGCGTGAACTGACTAGCCAACTTAGTTATCGCATTTCCTAATAAAGAAACCTTTTGTTTTCAAATTTATTGAATTGGTATCAATATTCGTTTTATTTGCATTCGATCGCAGGTGCAGCGGTGCGACAATACAACAGACGACAGTTTCCTGTTTAAAGAAGAAAGAGTTGGAAAACTTTATCAATATAAACACAGAGATGTTAACAGAACTTTGAAACTGGGCGTACCTAAAAACTGCGATGAAGACTTATCCCTTATAAGTACAACTAAACTAGATAGGCGTTGCTTATTTAGAAAACTGAGAAGAAGGGCTTCCAAGAATGGGTAAAGAAATTGTTAGATTTGGGTGACAGAAAAAACATTTCAAGTATCAAATATTAATAATAGTATTTTTAAAATTCAGTTAATATAAGCCCGCCTGTGTTCATCAAATTGTTTCAACCATGTATCGTCACAGGCTTCACGCATAGATGAGTTTTGACTCTGATTTTATTCATTGATAAACGCAACTGAATCAGAGCCAGGTTACATGCAGTTATTACTTTTCCTAATAAAGAAAGCAAGTTTATTTCGTCTTAATTGAATTAGTTTTTTTTTACGATAACTGCATAAATTTTCGCGCGCTCAGCGGACAGATACATGAAATTATAATTTATGCGATGCGTCAACGAACGAGAGCGGACAATTTGACAATTTGTTATCGCAAAAAACAAGTTGATGTCAGTTTTTAATGCGTCTGTCCTGTTAGTGACAATAAATTTCGTCATGACATTGTCAAAGTAGTCTACTTCATGATCAGTAACAGGACAGACGCATGAAAAACTGACGTCAACTTGTTAATACATGGGTGCGCATGGGCTCCTGGTGTGCGTGGATATGGAATTTATCTTCGAGTGTTCAACTTGATATCAAGTTAAACACGAGAGAAATTCCATATCAACTAGCAGCAATATATTATTTTTTTTATCAAACAAACATACTTTTTTGACGATCTTCCGAAGATTTCCAAACGCTTTCCAAAGATTTCTGTACATTCTTTCAAAAGTTGTCCGAAGGCCAGACCGAGAAAACCTGGGACGAGATTGCTTTATTTTTGATGAGCAGAAAAACAAAGAGCGAAATGGCGAACTCCTTTAAAAACGGGAAAATATTTTGAATGAATGACACCCTCCTAGATCTGTAGAATTCTTCATATCCTACTCAGCCTCATTCAATAATTGCTAGTTATTATATAGACACTATTGAAATACCAGTTGAGCTTTTGCGCTTAAACATATCTTCACACGTGAAAATAACATATTATAATTTATTCATGAGTGAAAATAACAGTGAAAAGATCACCATTGCTATGGTTACATAATCCTTTAAAAAGTACTTATATGTGTTCCTGCCGGAAGATCGAAGCATCATCGGGTCTTCCTTGGAAAAGTTCGGTTATCTTTGTAAATCTTCGGATATTTTCGGAAAATGTTCGGAAACGATTGTCTGGCATTCAGACATCTTTTGGAGAATCATCGGAAATCTTGCTAAGCGTTCGGAAATTTTCGGAAAATCGTCAAAAGCGTTCGCTGCGCTCACTCGTGAGATATCCATTTGAACACGAGAAGAGAAATTCCATATCTACGTGCACCCATGTCTTTTCCGCGATTTCTTTAATTTGTATTCACCGGTGCAGCGATGCGATAATACTGACGATAATGCTGAAAAATAAAGAGTTCTGGTTTAAAACAAGAGCATGAAGACAGTCTTAAAGAGATTTGCTTACATTGCAAGCGTGACTCTCTGTCTAATCTTATGTGTTATATAGTTTGCATATAGTGAAGAAGTCAGTCTTCAAAAGATTCTTTAAGAGTTTCCGCATGAATGTTTCCGAACATTTGCAAAACATTTCCGAAGATTTCCTAAGGTTTCAAAAGCCCTCCGTTGAAGATCAGAAGATGTTTCGATCATACACCAACAAGTTTAAGTGCTGTAAAGGTCAAACATCACTTCAAACTTTACGTCAGCGATATCATCAGAGAAAAGTTATTATATCGTTTTACACGTTTTCAATTACGACTTTGACCAGGGATGGAAAATTGGAAATCCTTGAAAACCACCGCAGTTTCATAAAGCGGTTATGTAGTGTCCCAAACAAATCCTGCGGGATCGGAGTTTAACTCTAAGCAAACAACTGTTTTGTTCCGATAAAAATGCTCTAGCCCTCTCCGTAACTACGTTAGAAGCGACTCTAACAGTACAATGGATAAAAACAATGGAATTAATTCCTCTTCCCTAATCAAAATTTGCCAAGCAAGATTTATCACCGTTTAAGCCTGGAAACTATTCAAGGGAGAGCAAAGAGTTACCCTTCACAAGTAAAATGAGGTAGAATGTAAAATTATCACAACTGTTTCCGTCACCGATCTTCTGCCGATGATAAATGCCACATTAGTGTTTTGCCACAGTTATTACAGGGTCATGATCTGCAGGCCATTTTGATACTTGGTTAGCATATCAAAAGTGCCAACATCCGGCTGGATCGAATAATTCGGTCAGCTTGTGGGAAAATGATAACACTAGCGAACAGCTTCACCTTCCATGAATTCAAATGAATCATCATGTTCAAACTTGTACATGATCCGTGCCGGGCTTTTGAGATAAATTTGACAATTGGAAAGCTCGTCACGCTTTATTTTAAAGCAACAGTTTGCTTGGTAATACCGGATTACTGTTTTAAAAGCCGCTTGCGCTTAGCGTCAAGACAGTTGATTTTTACTACAGTGGAATCCAGTTTCTGGAACGCTCGATTTTTCGAACTCTTGGATAGCCTGAAATGTCAGTCATCTCCCACCCTATAATTACGTAATAACCCCATGATAACGATAAAAAAAATTGTTTCCCGATCTCCTAAGTCGAAGACTGACTTTTTACACTCGATCCCTAGAACTATCGACTTTTCAAACCAATTTCCGTTTCCTTTGGAGGTTCGAGACATCTTAACGAATAACGCCGTTATTTCATTTGCTTACTTATATTTTAATTCCTCGTCATGGATTGTGCGTACTATTATTTACCAAATTATGACATCACAATTAGCCGCTTCAATTGCTGGAAAGTCATTAAACGCTCAGAGCTTTTTTTGACTTTCTGAACCACTTCCAAAAAGGTCGTGGTAAGTTTTACCTTGCATGCAGACATCTCAATCTAACGCGCGGCGGATCCAGACCGTTGAACTAAGCGGAAAGGGAGGAGAGGGCAGCTTTTTTTGCTTATCCTGCAGGCTTTTCCTTCTTCTCGTATTTTTTCTTTTTTTTCCAAAATTAGGGGGGTGGGAACGGGTCCCATGTGCTCCTCCCTTAGGTCCGCCACTGAAACGATCGGTTAAGTTGGAACATCATTAAATTAAAGAGGGTCTCAAACGGTTATATTTTGGGGCCTTTTAACAGCTAACGTTAATATTTTCCTGTTACGATCGATTAACTGAAATTTTAACAATTGAATCTCATTGTTTTACATTATAATATAACAATTAACTGGAAATATAGTAGCTAATTTCTATTGGTGTGGAGCATGACCAAATCGTGAAACTGGGGTTATAGGGAACAAATACATATTACTCCTGTAGTGCGGGAAGAAGAAAGTTGGCACCTTTTGAGCATAAACATGTCGTTCTTGTTGTTTTCTTTTTTTTAAATAATGATTATCATGCATCTTTATACATTTTTGATGAAGCTTACTGATTTACTTTTGAAAGAAGCATTGATATGTTTGTGATCTTCGCCGATTTGAATCCTTGCTTTATCACTATCTTTCTATGGGCTTTCTCTCCAGTGCGACAGATACCAACAACTGCCTTCACTATATCCATAGTTAGGCATGGATAGCAAAGTTACCACTCATAAAGTTAAATTTAACAGCAAGGTCGGAAAAAAGCGCGAGCTGTCAAAGCGTCCAGGGGGCTGTCAAAGTGCCGGGTACTCACTATTTCAAAGACACATCCGCCATTTCCGGCGTTGTGAAATGAAAGAAATTAGCCGAATTAGTAAAACGACACTCAAATGGAGTTCTTTGCAAGACAATGGAGACCTTTTTAAATTTGCACTTATATTTATTTATTTGTTCATTCATTTATTGATTTATCTATTTATTTGTTTATTTATTTATTTGTTTGTTTATTTATTTATCTTACGGTTAACTGTTTTCAATTTGTTTGACGTCTAACCGTTAAATTTAAGGCGGTTAAGCGATTAAACCTCAGATGGAGACCCCCATTATAACGCTCAGGTCTCCTCGTTCTTATAAATAATTTCCATGATTTAAGCCGTCAGGCCTTGTATATACACGTGGTATGTTCTTGTATCCATGCAGACAAATCAATGGTTGGAACATCATGAAACGTTCAGAGGTTATCTTATACTTTTAAGGTAGTTTTACCTGGGGGGTACTCCCTTATATAGCCTATACAGGTATGCGCGGCCCCAAAGGGTATGGATCTACAGCCGTTTTGGTCATAAATAGGGTATCGTTTTTAGCTAATTTTTGCCATTTTGGTCGTAAATAGGGTATGGTTTTTGTACTCTAGCCTTGATATGGGTATGTTTTTAAGCCGAGAAGCCACTTTTTCATCATTATCAAAAAGAGAATCAGCTAAAGCTCTTCCGACAAATTATGTTAACGGTAAATTAACATTGGTCTGAACTGCGGATCCAATTATAACGCAGGTCTGAAAGAGGATTTTGATGAAAGGTTCAGGTCATTAAAAGGGTTTCAAATTTTTGGCCAGATCATAAATAGGGTAGGGAATACCGCAGATTTTGGTCATAAATAGGGTAAGGGTTTTGGGAAGCAAGCCGCACACCCCCACCCAATTTTTCTGGGAGTACCCCCGGGTAGTTTTACTGATTTCTAGTGTCTTCCACGCCCTCAAACCTCTCTTCTATGTGGGCGTAGATGCGTCAGTGTAAATTAAGTTAAGGTCATGATTAAAGGTATAATTGTGTCAAACTTCCCCCGTGATCCAAAATGCCATTAATTTAAAACAGTGCAGTAGTGGGCAAAATGGATTTATCAAATATTTTCCAGGTATGCTTATTACTTCACTGACCTTTACATAGCACTTAATATTACACTATGAGTGAGTTCTTCAAATAATATTTTATTTTTGTAATAGTTTGAGCTATTCCTAATTACTTTTAATTTTTACCCTTAGATTGTGGTCACGTATTTGTTGGTTTGCATGGAAGTAGGATTAAACGGGCGTTTGTCGACTCCCATGTTATGGAGCATCCGCTCGCATTTTAGACTCAGCAAATCCTGCAATGGAGGCAATCTTATACGGATTGACACTGATCAATGTGAAGCAGTTTCTCGACAGTGTAAAGTTAAATGCAATGGCTCGTCTACCAGAGACCCTAGAGCGAGTAAGTGAATGCCGGAACTTGTAAATGTAACATTTTTCGGTTGTGGAATTTACAGTTCACAGATAAATGATTTTTTAAAACAAAAAAAATATGTAGTCGCAAAAAAGACACAACTATGGTAAAGAATGCGAACAGCTACAATTATCAAACAGACCAAAAGAACTCAAAACTTCTAGGCAGAAATTGGTATCCAATACATGCATCTATACATGCTTCAACTCTTCGGTCCTCGAGCTTCTCTTAAGATAATTAGTCCTTTTGTCGAGGGTCGGTTACCGCGAATAATTCCGCAAAGTCATTGAATATGTTACAATATGTTATGGATTAAATATGGAACTCTAAAGGTTTCGCCGGTATACATAGTTTATGGACCGAGAGTAAGGTCAGGATATCTGGATATTAACCAAGTTCTTTTTTTTTTCCTGTTTATGGACCAAGACGGGGGCACGTGCTTAACTGTCAAATTACACTGTTGTATGGCCGCATCCAGCAAGGATTAGAAACTGCCAAATTCACTAATATCATTGGCTAAACTGCGCTCTAGATTTTCTTATCAAGAATTGCATCTAGATCGCTCTACCTTCAGTTACTTTCGCAGTGAGAGAGTTGCAAGCAAAAATTCCAAAATCCTGTCTGTCTCTGCTAAAAAAGAGAGCCCAAAGGATGAAGAGAAAACGGTGTATAAATCAAGAAAACCTTTTTAAATGTAAGTTCAACTCAGGCAATCAAAACACCAATGCAAAACCGAGGAGTGTTTCAACACAAGAAAACGGTTCTCAATACAAGACTAAAAGCCTGTAAGAAAATTTGTTAGTCAAAAAAAAGAAGCTAGAGAAAAGGAAAACGTAACTGTCATTGACTTCGTCCCTACTTCTGACTATCAGCACCAGCAAAACTAGTTCTAAAACATTAATTAAGCTTTTTAATAGTAAATACGTAACTTGCATTGCGTACGGATTTTATGTAAACCAAATTTAAATATTGCTGTATATTTTAATTTGATAAAATGCCGTATTTAAATAAAGGGTTCCATCCATCCATCCAAATTGTTAATGTCAATTCGCAGATGACTTTCAGAGAATTGTGGTTTTTTTTGTTTGACCATATTGAATAAAAATCTTATCAACTGGAAAAATATTGACCTCGGTCGTGCGTACAGACCTCGAATTCTCCTATACAAACCGTGTGCAAGGTTTCTAAGAACTAAGAAATATGGATGGGTACCTATTTGCCATGCACAAATATTCAACCGACTGCAAAACCTGGTGAGTGTTCAAAGACGTTCCTGGGAGAGTATGTAGTCGGGCTTCGTACACCGCGATCAAGTTATACAGTTCACAAATAAGTTGATTGAACCCAATAATAACAAATAAAAGGATTAGGATATTTCAACACAGTAGTTACGCTCAGACATTTACTATTTAACTTTTTCCCCTTTGTTCAATTGCATGCTGTTTGCTTCATCTTCGAAGCTATGTTTGCCACGATTCTTTAATTTTTTTAACATCTGTGATGTTCGTCTCAGTATCATAGCTTGTTTCTAAGTCCATAGTTATTAGCCTAGGTTTTCGTACTTTGAACTCGTACATGTCTCATTTGTTATCTCGTGAGAACGAGCCTGAACTTTGCTTATTTGGCAGGCTTTCAAGCAATATTTTTTTTTCAAGCAATGTGATCCTAAGACCGACCCTTTGAAAACGTGCGACATCTTTGCATCTGAGACACTATAATGAACGTATCAGACGTGATTCTTTCCAAGACTTTCGTCACAAAACATTGCATTCTGAAACTCATGTTCAAGAAGAGAGAGTGCACAAATCGTTTTCGACCATGACTCACCTTTTGATGACCAAGAACGGCTTGGATTTTATGACTCGTGCTTTCCCACGGAAGCCAGAGTAATTACCATAAGAACTGAAACAGAAAGAGTGAAGGATTCTGGTAGTTGTAGTCAAATGACGCCATCATGCAAATCCCCTATTGGACTGCACGCGGACGACCTGTTCCCGGCATTGCTAACACAAATTTAGTTTTAGATATGCACCAATTACTTTAAAAAAATAAGCAAATCAATGGGCGCGCTCTGATTGGTCAATCAGCTCTGGTTTATTGTGCCGGCAAACTCTTGCATAAAAAAATTGCGCGTCTTCTGCATTATTATTTAAAAGCAATAGCCCATAGGGTTTAGAGGCATGATAAACCAATAGGGGTGTTGGAAGAACATGTGACTCGAAGAATTCGTATAAATCGCTCGCGTGCGGCTCAGGATTTAATTACGAATAAAA
>JAHPZR010029451.1:10000-13055 GCA_019787425.1 Platygyra sinensis | reverse complement strand
GGGGGCGAAAATAGCTAGAAGCTGAAGGAAAAAAGCCAAAAGAACCGCCAGGTCTGGAAGCGCTGAAGGATGGAGGTGCAGAAGCCGAGGAAACTTTAGAACTGGTTTTTCTCTTTTTCTCTTGAAGTGTTTTGATCTTAACAGCGGCTCTCTTCTCAGCTTTTTTTATCTTCGAGACGTTGGCCACGTCGTCAGCCAGTACTCTTGGACTGTGGCCCAACCGAATTCCAATTTATCAGCTAGCTTGATTATTTTCTGTCTAATATTAATCAAAGAAATACCTTTGTTAAGTTCTTCCTTTGCTTTAGGAATGTTTTCGACTCTCCAGGGCTTTCATTGCTGTACCACTGGTCTTGGCCACTTTATGATTGAAACTAAACTGCTGCTCGTTTCCTTTCTTCTTGAACAGGTAAGTGTCAGGTTGAAGGTCTGACACTATTTGAAACGGCCAAATCTGACTGTGCTTGAAGCAAATTGGTCTGGAGACCTTGAATTTGTGCATTAACAGCAGTCAAGATAGCATTCTTCTGAGCATCTAAAACAGTAGTCAGTTCGGGAGAAAGAGAGCCACCAGCTTCTTGTTCGCTACCCATGAAGACAGGAACAGATAATAAAAAATAAAAGTGAGTGGCCTCCAGAGAACACCAAGAGGATGAATTTGCATACAACCACTCCTAATATACTCTCCCGAGAGTCCCTTGATAGTTCATACCGACGAGAGAATAATTATTTTTCGGCTAATTTTCAAACCGCGGAAAAATTGAATTTTCCTGTGAACAGTCACACTTGTCCTACACTGTCTATAACTCGAATGCACACTGCTGCTCCATAGGCCTTCGCAGAAGCATCTCCAAAACCATGTAGCTCTACTAAAGACTTCGAAGTCACACTTGTTCCAAACCATCAAGGTATTGTCGCATCTTTCAGCCGCAACAGCTCTGATTTCCATGATGACCACTCCTGTTGGATGTCACTGTCTAATGGGTCATCCCATTCTAATCTTCTCCACAGCTCTTGGAAAAAGATCTTTGTTCTCACAGTGAAAGGAGATATCAATCCCATTGGGTCGAACATTCTTGATGCTAAACTTAGGAGGCTCCTCTTCGTCCTGGATCATTGGATGAAACACTTTCACTTGGTGCAATGAATCTGAAGCAGTCAAATATCAAGTGCCATGATACATGACTGGCTCATGCGAATCACACTCTACTAGAAGTGACGTTGCTCTTTTGTCTGGGTCTGTGCCATCCATTACAAGCTTCGAATTGCTAGCGCAGTTTGTTAAGTTGAAGTTTCAGTGCAGAGTTGTCTGTGTCAGCTCCTGTTAAGCAATCATCTACATACATGTTATGTACTATTTCCCTTGTGGCATCAGGGAATGTCTCTGCATACTTATTGACATGAGTATTCACTGTTGCAATGGTAAGGAATGGACTAGAGGTCACTCCAAATGTCAGTCTTAGTATTCTGTAAATTTTCGGTGCTTCCTCTGTCTTCAGATCTCTCCACAGGTAATGGTGTATGTCTTGATCCTTTGGTGCAAGCGTAATCTGAAGATACATCTTCTCTACATCTGTTATCAGTCCAACTCTGTGTATGCGAAAACGGATGAGGACAGATGCAAGGTTGGGTTGCAAGTTCAGTCCGTCTTTGAAGTCAATGACTGCAAGCTCTTCTTCTTGTGGCATAGTTGGATTCACAGTTTCCGTTATTCTAATTGATTCTAGTTCCCAAAACCATCTGAGACTTGCGGTGACCTCGTTATTCTCTACCATCGTTAGCATGGCTGTTGTGTGCTTAGAATAACTGTCTACGGGTCCTGTAAGTATCCATCCGAAGTGAGACTCCACAGCTACCAAAGATTCAAGGTTCTCTCTTCTCTTGCAAATCCCAGTTACAAATGAGTAGTGGTGGTCAGCACCGATAAGAACATCTACTTGGGCTGAGTTGCTAGGGTAGGCGTCTGCGAGAGTTAAACCTTGTAGCTGAGGGTTGTCCACAAGATTCAACTTGACAGGTCCCAAGGGATTGCAAATCTTGTGTAGGGTAAGTGCTTCAATTTCCACAGCTTCTGTTGGATGTCCCCAGATTGGTGAGAGGGTGAATCGCATCCTTTGAAATCTCTTGGACTCACTAGTTTCTCCTTAGCAATGCTTAATACTTCTGAAGGACCTTGCAGACCAATGGATTCTGCAATGTTTTTACGTATATAGGAACGTTGACTTCTAGAGTCAAGAAAAACGCAAAGTGTAACTTCTTGGCCATTCACTGAAAGCTTGGCCAATGCTGTTTGAAGAAGCGTCTCCTTCATAGTGTTAAAGGATTTCAAAGCAGCCAGACCAGTCAATGTAGTATTGGTCAGATTCTCAGTGGCTGCAATTAGAGGCCGACTATGTAGTAACTTGTGATGTCGTTTTCCACAGTTCACAACTAGACACTTGGGTTGACGACAGATTTTGGAGTAGTGCTTGTTGTTAGTTGGTTTTAGGCAATTAAAACACAGCTTTCTCTCTTGAACTAGTTTCCATCTATCATCCAATGCTTTCCCATTAAATCCTGGGCAGTTTAGTGACCCATGGCCTCCCTTGCAGAATCTACAACTAGGGACTGTTAGTGGTTTTGCCTCACTGAACAGAGCAAACGCAGTTGACACCTTTTCTTGGTCACTTACTTCAATGAACGGTGGATGCGTTCAACCATCTCTACCCTTATTTGAGCTATGACTTTTCAGACTAAGATTTCGTTGAAGATTTCTTTCACGTACCTCTTTGGATACAACTTGTTGATTGAGGAACTTAAAGAACAATTCAAGATCAATCTCATCATCTTGGGTGTCAGCCGGTTCTAATTCCCATTTCTCTAATATTTCAGAGGGTAACTTGAGCTCAAACATTGGTAACAAAATATAGCCATGACTCTTCATTTCTCCAAGAGCTTCTAAAGCTCTAGTTTTGTTCTTTAGAGTATCATAGAGATCAAGAAGGGATGGTGCTGTTACAACAGATTTTGCATCCATCTGAACAACTGATTTGACAAGGGACGAGATAACCACACA
>JAHPZR010029451.1:5000-7500 GCA_019787425.1 Platygyra sinensis | reverse complement strand
AGAAATTACAGACAATGCCATCCCAGTAGAATAAAAAAGCCATGAAGTTCAAATGAGAATATTCAACAGTACGTACCGGTTAAGTTTCCTTTTTAAAAGCTGTAAAATTTCAAACATGAACATCGACATTTACGCATTCATGAAGATTACACAACAACAGCAATTTTAACTTAATGTTACTGAACGGCTTACTAGTCCTGGAGGCACCAAATTTTCAATACAGATAGAAGACATGAAAAGAAGAACTGAATGTTTTTCTGAAGAGTTTTTGCACATCTGCGAGGAGTGAAAATGGCACACTGTCAGTTTACAAAAGTTCATCAATGAAATCCATCCGAGAGCCGCCATTGATCGTTTCCTTTGCTCGCTGCCGTGCAACGAACCGTTTTCCACTATCTGACCCCGCTTTTAATGAGGCAAATAAAGCATTAGAGCAGAGACCTCAACAAAACAGGCAACAGTGCCGGCCTAATAGAGCCCATAAGAAACGGTAAGAAACCAATTTCTAATCAATTTCCAATGAAGAAACTGTTCAACAGTGGTGAGCTTAAACGGGCAGAGAGCAAAAATCCCGCAAAACTTCAGAGGGTGACCTAGTTTTACCTTTGGTTGCTTTTTCGCCTTCAAGGACAAGAATATCAACGCCAGCTGACGCCAACAATTCTGTTCTTGCGAAAAATCCATCAAGGAGTTGAGTATTTTGATGAGCTGAAGCGAAGTCAGCTCAGATCTTTACCAGCCACAAAACACCATCAGGGTCTCGGAGATTCTGAAGATGAATCCAATGCTAAGATATTTTCTGTCCCTGACTCCGAAACTGGCCAGCAATCATGACTCAAGCTTGAACGCTTTTCAAACTTTGACCAGGGTTAATGTCCTTCATTTGGTAGACGTTCCTTAAATTATAGATGATGGTAATTTTCGTTCAGGACGTCCACCTCCTTTGCTTTCAAATTTTCATTCAACCAAGTTTACACTTGAAACGGCGCGCATGCCAAGTGACTTCCCACTTGCTGTTGTTTTTTGCCACATCAACTTCCGGCCGTTTTTTTTAAATTAAAACCCGATAAAATTTAGCTATAATTTCTAAGTAAACAACCATACCGAATTTACAGTGTAACGAACTCAACCGAGGCCACCCAACCTTTTTCTGCCAATCACAAGATGAGCTCAGAACAAAAGAATCAGAGTTCATTCATTTTGGACCAATCGCAAATGAGAGACTTGCGGTGAAAAGTTGTTTATTTCATCAACAAAGAGACGACTAAAATATTCACTGTTGGGCAGCACAAATTTTCAAAACTAAAACGGACCAAACACATATACATTTTCCAATGATGGTTTGACTGAAGAAAAAAAGAGATTCAACGCAAATTTGACTTATATTTTCAAATATGTTTTCCGATCGACTTGACAGTCACTCGATGGTTACCAATGTTGACAGACTTGAATCGTAATGTAAAATATGCGTTATGTTCGGAATGACTGCAATGTTGAAGACAAAAAGCGGACTATATATCAGTATTGGACTCAACAATACTGAAACAGCGAGGGGCTTAATAAAATATTTCGAGTTGTCTGTTATAACGGATCGCCAGGAGTTGACGCGAAGGTCGACAAAACAGAGTTTCGTGACCAGCTACAATTTTGAACGCCGATAAATTTTTACAACCTGTATCTTTGATTCAAACAGAAGTATTCTCATCCTTACTACATATTACAGGGCATTATGTGTAGGCAGTCACACGGTTTCAAGTTTAATTTGAAATCAATTTGCGCAAGTGAGTTTTTCAAAAAGTTGAAATTCTCACGAGCTGTTTCAGCGAGTGCAATTTCATCTTTTTGAAAAATTCACAAGTGTAACACGTCGATTTTATTCCGTGAATAAATTGTGTTCGGTAGTACGTTTAATGGCGTTTTCTCTTCAAGGGAAACTTCATACTCATTTTTAAGCTGTAAGCACTTAAAGCTAAACCTAAGGATGTTTTTAACAGGTTGCACCGTTGCTATGATTAACTATTATGCCGGCACTGTTGCCTGTTTTGTTGAGGTCTCTGCTCTAATGCTTTATTTGCCTCATTAAAAGCGGGGTCAGATAGTGGAAAACGGTTCGTTGCACGGCAGCGAGCAAAGGAAACGATCAATGGCGGCTCTCGGATGGATTTCATTGATGAACTTTTGTAAACTGACAGTGTGCCATTTTCACTCCTCGCAGATGTGCAAAAACTCTTCAGAAAAACATTCAGTTCTTCTTTTCATGTCTTCTATCTGTATTGAAAATTTGGTGCCTCCAGGACTAGTAAGCCGTTCAGTAACATTAAGTTAAAATTGCTGTTGTTGTGTAATCTTCATGAATGCGTAAAATGTCGATGTTCATGTTTGAAATTTTACAGCTTTAAAAAGGAAACTTAACCGGTACGTACTGTTGAATATTCTCATTTGAACTTCATGGCTTTTTTATTCTTACTGGGATGGCATTGTCTGTAATTTCTTGTATTTC
>JAHPZR010029451.1:0-2500 GCA_019787425.1 Platygyra sinensis | reverse complement strand
TATCTCGTCCCTTGTCAAATCAGTTGTTCAGATGGATGCAAAATCTGTTGTAACAGCACCATCCCTTCTTGATCTCTATGATACTCTAAAGAACAAAACTAGAGCTTTAGAAGCTCTTGGAGAAATGAAGAGTCATGGCTATATTTTGTTACCAATGTTTGAGCTCAAGTTACCCTCTGAAATATTAGAGAAATGGGAATTAGAACCGGCTGACACCCAAGATGATGAGATTGATCTTGAATTGTTCTTTAAGTTCCTCAATCAACAAGTTGTATCCAAAGAGGTACGTGAAAGAAATCTTCAACGAAATCTTAGTCTGAAAAGTCATAGCTCAAATAAGGGTAGAGATGGTTGAACGCATCCACCGTTCATTGAAGTAAGTGACCAAGAAAAGGTGTCAACTGCGTTTGCTCTGTTCAGTGAGGCAAAACCACTAACAGTCCCTAGTTGTAGATTCTGCAAGGGAGGCCATGGGTCACTAAACTGCCCAGGATTTAATGGGAAAGCATTGGATGATAGATGGAAACTAGTTCAAGAGAGAAAGCTGTGTTTTAATTGCCTAAAACCAACTAACAACAAGCACTACTCCAAAATCTGTCGTCAACCCAAGTGTCTAGTTGTGAACTGTGGAAAACGACATCACAAGTTACTACATAGTCGGCCTCTAATTGCAGCCACTGAGAATCTGACCAATACTACATTGACTGGTCTGGCTGCTTTGAAATCCTTTAACACTATGAAGGAGACGCTTCTTCAAACAGCATTGGCCAAGCTTTCAGTGAATGGCCAAGAAGTTACACTTTGCGTTTTTCTTGACTCTAGAAGTCAACGTTCCTATATACGTAAAAACATTGCAGAATCCATTGGTCTGCAAGGTCCTTCAGAAGTATTAAGCATTGCTAAGGAGAAACTAGTGAGTCCAAGAGATTTCAAAGGATGCGATTCACCCTCTCACCAATCTGGGGACATCCAACAGAAGCTGTGGAAATTGAAGCACTTACCCTACACAAGATTTGCAATCCCTTGGGACCTGTCAAGTTGAATCTTGTGGACAACCCTCAGCTACAAGGTTTAACTCTCGCAGACGCCTACCCTAGCAACTCAGCCCAAGTAGATGTTCTTATCGGTGCTGACCACCACTACTCATTTGTAACTGGGATTTGCAAGAGAAGAGAGAACCTTGAATCTTTGGTAGCTGTGGAGTCTCACTTCGGATGGATACTTACAGGACCCGTAGACAGTTATTCTAAGCACACAACAGCCATGCTAACGATGGTAGAGAATAACGAGGTCACCGCAAGTCTCAGATGGTTTTGGGAACTAGAATCAATTAGAATAACGGAAACTGTGAATCCAACTATGCCACAAGAAGAAGAGCTTGCAGTCATTGACTTCAAAGACGGACTGAACTTGCAACCCAACCTTGCATCTGTCCTCATCCGTTTTCGCATACACAGAGTTGGACTGATAACAGATGTAGAGAAGATGTATCTTCAGATTACGCTTGCACCAAAGGATCAAGACATACACCATTACCTGTGGAGAGATCTGAAGACAGAGGAAGCACCGAAAATTTACAGAATACTAAGACTGACATTTGGAGTGACCTCTAGTCCATTCCTTACCATTGCAACAGTGAATACTCATGTCAATAAGTATGCAGAGACATTCCCTGATGCCACAAGGGAAATAGTACATAACATGTATGTAGATGATTGCTTAACAGGAGCTGACACAGACAACTCTGCACTGAAACTTCAACTTAACAAACTGCGCTAGCAATTCGAAGCTTGTAATGGATGGCACAGACCCAGACAAAAGAGCAACGTCACTTCTAGTAGAGTGTGATTCGCATGAGCCAGTCATGTATCATGGCACTTGATATTTGACTGCTTCAGATTCATTGCACCAAGTGAAAGTGTTTCATCCAATGATCCAGGACGAAGAGGAGCCTCCTAAGTTTAGCATCAAGAATGTTCGACCCAATGGGATTGATATCTCCTTTCACTGTGAGAACAAAGATCTTTTCCAAGAGCTGTGGAGAAGATTAGAATGGGATGACCCATTAGACAGTGACATCCAACAGGAGTGGTCATCATGGAAATCAGAGCTGTTGCGGCTGAAAGATGCGACAATACCTTGATGGTTGGAACAAGTGTGACTTCGAAGTCTTTAGTAGAGCTACATGGTTTTGGAGATGCTTCTGCGAAGGCCTATGGAGCAGCAGTGTGCATTCGAGTTATAGACAGTGTAGGACAAGTGTGACTGTTCACAGGAAAATTCAATTTTTCCGCGGTTTGAAAATTAGCCGAAAAATAATTATTCTCTCGTCGGTATGAACTATCAAGGGACTCTCGGGAGAGTATATTAGGAGTGGTTGTATGCAAATTCATCCTCTTGGTGTTCTCTGGAGGCCACTCACTTTTATTTTTTATTATCTGTTCCTGTCTTCATGGGTAGCGAACAAGAAGCTGGTGGCTCTCTTTCTCCCGAACTGACT
>JAHPZR010029450.1:27500-29172 GCA_019787425.1 Platygyra sinensis | reverse complement strand
TGGTCATCATGGAAATCAGAGCTGTTGCGGCTGAAAGATGCGACAATACCTTGATGGTTTGGAACAAGTGTGACTTCGAAGTCTTTAGTAGAGCTACATGGTTTTGGAGATGCTTCTGCGAAGGCCTATGGAGCAGCAGTGTGCATTCGAGTTATAGACAGTGTAGGACAAGTGTGACTGTTCACAGGAAAATTCAATTTTTCCGCGGTTTGAAAATTAGCCGAAAAATAATTATTCTCTCGTCGGTATGAACTATCAAGGGACTCTCGGGAGAGTATATTAGGAGTGGTTGTATGCAAATTCATCCTCTTGGTGTTCTCTGGAGGCCACTCACTTTTATTTTTTATTATCTGTTCCTGTCTTCATGGGTAGCGAACAAGAAGCTGGTGGCTCTCTTTCTCCCGAACTGACTACTGTTTTAGATGCTCAGAAGAATGCTATCTTGACTGCTGTTAATGCACAAATTCAAGGTCTCCAGACCAATTTGCTTCAAGCACAGTCAGATTTGGCCGTTCAAATAGTGTCAGACCTTCAACCTGACACTTACCTGTTCAAGAAGAAAGGAAACGAGCAGCAGTTTAGTTTCAATCATAAAGTGGCCAAGACCAGTGGTACAGCAATGAAAGCCCTGGAGAGTCGAAACATTCCTAAAGCAAAGGAAGAACTTAACAAAGGTATTTCTTTGATTAATATTAGACAGAAAATAATCAAGCTAGCTGATAAATTGGAATTCGGTTGGGCCACAGTCCAAGAGTACTGGCTGACGACGTGGCCAACGTCTCGAAGATAAAAAAAGCTGAGAAGAGAGCCGCTGTTAAGATCAAAACACTTCAAGAGAAAAAGAGAAAAACCAGTTCTAAAGTTTCCTCGGCTTCTGCACCTCCATCCTTCAGCGCTTCCAGACCTGGCGGTTCTTTTGGCTTTTTTCCTTCAGCTTCTAGCTATTTTCGCCCCCAAAGTTGATACTCCTACAATTCATTCAGAGCATCCGATATGTGTTTTTGATGCAGAAAGCAAGGTCACTGGGCCATTTTCTGTAATTCCAGAGATAAACCTTTCTCATCAGGATCCAAACCTTGACTGTTTGGAACCATGTGAATTTGAACGGGATGTTGAAGGATCAAGCTCTAGCTTTGTTCAAGGTAAATTATGTGCAAACTTTTCTTTTTGGCAAGATACCATTCAGGGTTCGGACTTTGTTCTAGTGATCACCCGTAATGGTTACAAGATTCTTTTCCGGGAGACTCCCTTGCCATATTCGATTGAAACTAGATCTTCTGCCCAATGTCAAGATAGCTTTGTGGAGGGGGCGATTTCAGAATTGATGTCTCATGGTTGTTCAAGAGAAGTTTCAGACTACCCTCTATTTTGTAATCCGTTACATGTTGCTGTCCAGTCTTCAGGAAAGCTACGTCTGATTTTGGATTTAACGCATCTGAATAAATTTGTTGTGAAGAAGTCTGTCAAATATGAAGATTTAAGAACTGTTCTTTAGTTGTTTTCACCTGGCATGCTAGTGTTTTTATTTAACCTGAAATTGGCGTATCATCACATTGATATCTGTGAAGAACATAGGAAGTTTCTGTCATTCAAATGGCCTTCCGTCGACAGCA
The DNA here is from genome assembly GCA_019787425.1 of Platygyra sinensis. Classification (NCBI taxonomy): domain Eukaryota; kingdom Metazoa; phylum Cnidaria; class Anthozoa; order Scleractinia; family Merulinidae; genus Platygyra; species Platygyra sinensis. Next base: position 27,559 of record JAHPZR010029450.1, on the reverse strand, counting down.
TGATGAAATTCTGAGTTTAAGGTGGCTCAAAACAGTTTCCAGCACTTTCTAAGATGTAG
>JAHPZR010029450.1:7500-22500 GCA_019787425.1 Platygyra sinensis | reverse complement strand
CTGAACAGAAGTCAGCCTGGTTCCTTACTGGCTACAAAAATCACCAGGGTGGCCTCGCAGATGCTGGAGATGAATCAAATGTGAAGATATTTTCCATCTTGGGATGTGAAAGATGTCCAGTAAAAATGCTCAAGGACTACCTGAGCCATCTCAATCCAACATCGGATGCTCTGTTTCAGAGACCAAGAGATGGTCAAAGCAAGAAGTTCAATACCGCAGACGACAAAATCTGGTTTTCAAGTCCACCTCTTGGCACAACTACACTAGACAACATGATGAAAGAGATGTCAAAGTGAGCAGGCATAGAACCGCATCTCCCAAACCACTGCCTCAGAGCCACATTGTTTACAGTGCTCTCCAACCATAATTGCGGGACAAGGCACATCAAGTCCATAATGGGACACAAGTCTGACCAGGCAGTTGAGTCCAACAACAAGCGGCCTTTGATGGAACAACAACAGAAGATGTCACCTCTTCTCTGTGGTTTCATTGGAAATACGTCCTCTGGTGGTGCAACGTCAGTGCAGGGGAAAGAAAACGAAGTTCAGCAGCAGTGCAGACCAATCCCTGATGAATTTCCACATCGGGAGCCCTGGAAAGCAGGTCTTGTTGAAAAATAATTTTCTAACAAGTTCAACATCCGTTTCACAGAAGAGTGATCAGAGAAGCTTTCCCCAGTATTTTTACAACTGTAGTGTAAATGTTCACAATTATTACTCACCCTGATGAGTTAGAGCTTTGCACACTTGAGAACATTGCAGTAAGCTTTTTACCCATACAAAACAGTCCATGGAGTTTGGGTTACTGTAATTTCAGTTCTATGCTTTTGATTTTTCTTTCAACTGTTCGCAGGGCAGTGCACGTATCATGTGATCATGTCATTTTGGCGCCCGGAAGTGACATCACTTTCTGGTCATTTCTTAAACTTAAATAAAATTTAGCAAAACTGAAGGTTGAGAATGTAATAAAACAATTATTCCATTCGCGCTTGTGGGATATGAAATTGGTTATAGCCTACTCGGCACTACGTGCATCTCATTTTCAACGCGCGCTCATGGAATAATTGTCAATTATTTCAGAGTGGAGTACACGAAAAACTCATCAGAGAACATACTAGTCATGTACGTATCTAATGCACTGTTAAAATCTTTCGGCGGTTGAAAAGGTTAAAAATACCGTCGAGCCTTCGATCTTTCCTCGTTGGGACCCTTCATATGTCATGTAGTGTGCACGAAAAGTCTTAATTTGGCTTTGTTTTCTTGTGTTGTTTTGACGTTCACAAAGCAAAATAGCTCGAAAGACTATTAAAATCTTTTGGTCGATTGCCGTCCGGCAGTCCGAATGTAAAATTATCTGACAGGCGTTCCTTGGAAGCGAGGGACAGGTGCGAGTTTTTTTGCCGTTTATCGGGCGGGAGACGGGAGTATCAAGGTCGAAATTGCACGCGGTAAATAAGGTACATTTTCAGACTTTATTCACTTGACAAGAAATTCATCAAGGTAAATGTGAAACCCACGTTTTACTGTTCACTTCTACATGTCTGATCAATCGATGCTTGTCTTCTGCTTCCGCGATCATACGTTCGTGGTTTATTTACGAACTGCAAAAGTCGACAACAATAGTGTTTTCAAGGAACTCACTCTACTCTTTCTATTCTAGAAATCCCACCCATGAAACCCCCCCCATGCCTTCAGATATTTTCCAATTGTAAATACCCCCCCATTCCTTCAGAATTCCAGTTCAAAGAACCCCCCCTCCCCTTCGGAAATCCTAAAAGCCGTCCGTGGTATAGGTATGGATATTTTCTGGAATCGCCCGTTAGTAAAATTTTGCTGGTTGAAAATAAAAGATTAAAATTCACTTAAACTTGCATATTTCTGTATACAGTCGAACCCAGATTGTCGCAACCTCTCATAAGCGACCGCCTCTCCTCTTCTTTTAGGGTAAATATTAAAAATATTTATTTTGGAAGGCGCAAACAGTTTCAAAACAGCACAACGTTGCGGATTGCAAATAATGATCTTGTTATTTCACGTGGCCGCCTAACACCCTGAAGAAGGCAGTAATGCAGAAACATCAGTTGATTTACACCGCCATTAAGTGTCCCATTTTAAAAATATTTTTAGCATTTACTTGTAGTATAAAAGATGTTCTATACCTTTTAGAGTACTGACCCAAAACGTGTATCACAGTGTGTTCAACCTTGGTCCCAGGGCCTTTTCTCTTCCCACGCCATGGAAAAGGCCCTAGGAACGAGGTTGATAGTGTGTTGTTTAGAAGTGCTACCTCTTAGGCCATTTACCGTACTTTTTTTTGTTTACTGTCGAATGCTTTCCCTGATTTTGGGTCTGTCTGTCGACCGGTCCGAAAGAAAAAAAGCTAAAAAAAATTGGAGAAGAAGTCTCAAACTAGGAGGCCCAGTACCTCAGTATAGTAACATGCGGAGCCTGGAAATGACAAGACGTGGTTAAACTCAAACGTGAACAGCGAAAAAAAGATGACAAAACATTGACTGTATTGCAGAGTAAACTGACAATGTCATTTTTGAAATTATGTGTAATTACCCTCCTCATAACTTTTTTTGAAAAACGTGAAAACCTGGGTCGGTCGAACAAGGCTAAACAGTCGAAAACGGGGAATAGCCTTAGGGGACAAAAAAATTACACCACACCAACAAGCGAGGACCTTGGACAAACAAATAACTGGTCAAAACTAGTAGCAGCATATCTTCCTGTAGCCCAACTTACGATCTTAGATCGTCTTGTTTCGTCAGAGAAAAGGAGGGATGTTGTGTATGTCACTTTTTATGCATGTATGTCATGAAGTAGGCAAGAAGGAGCATGGGAGAGAAGAATAAAGAGAGCACATGGTCAACTTTGTGTGCTTCTTTGTGAACCAGTTTCGCTTCTCCATCTAGTTAAACCTAGTTTATGTACTAGGAGGACATGACAGTATCTGCAGTTCAAAATGGATATGTTCCATCTCTAAGTTGCGAGATACCTCTATATGCAAACAGTATAACCTTAATTTCAGGCAAAATGTTGCCTTACTTACATTCCTCAAGTTCCTATAAGTAAAGAAGAATTACTGAGTGGTCAGGTCTAATTGCTGCAGTAATATCGACAGCATTTATAACTGTAAATCCTGGAGTGAGTTAAGATAAGCCAATAATCAAATCTACAGGACATAAATGGAGAACGTTTTGACCAAAAAAAGCTTTTTGTTTGAGGGTTTTTCACACGCCATACATCTAAGTTTCCTTGCTACTAGAATCCCACCTTTGTTTTCATGTGCATATATCCTATTTAGACAATCAAGAAAAGCCTGAAGAAGGAATGAGTGATGAAGAGGTTATCAGGTCAGTGGTATGACTAGTGACCCTTGAGTGGCTGAGAATTAGGATGCCATGAATTACTCTGTACATGTAGGTCGTATCAAGAAACCATGGTTATTCAGTTGGTTCTAACATGTTTTTCGATGTACAATGACTAAAAAATTACCATTTTTCTTCTTTTCACTGGAATTTTATCCTTTGTTTGTAGGAGAGAGGTACAGGGGCTAATAAACCTAGCAGGAAGTAAAACTCTCCAGGCTGTTCGTGTGAGTAGCATTTTTATTGTAAACAACATGCCTTATCACCATGTAAGAGTTAAACTTAGTTTACATACATGTAACATTATTTTAACACAGAAATATACTCAGCATTGTATTACTTAGTACTAGGAACTGGTGCTTATGCCCTTTGCACGTGGAAACTTTCCAGGCCTGATTACCTTAGTTCTTTAGAGGTGTGCCAATGTTGGCCCTCATTCTCACAAAGCATAGACTTGTCCAACCGTTTTAAATTTCCTTTACGGCCTCTGGACCTCGTGGTCAACCATTTTGTACGTATCACTTGACTAACTGCGGTTGACTGTGTGGGGATGAGGTAACCACTACGTACTCCCCCTCTAAAAGGAGATGTCCTCCTGGACATTGTAACAAATTGCTTCAGTATACTACATTCTAACAACAAAAACTACTTTGGAAAAGTGGTCAGGTCTTCAAATGCAAACTCTTCCAGCTAATAAGATAACGAGTAATGGCTAATTATGTGAGCACTGTCTCTAAATTGCTGAACTCTTTATCACTGTTTTTCTTTAAGAAACAAAACATGATACTAATGTGTTAATTACAGATAGTTCAATTAAGTCCAATAAAGTTGAATGAGTTCAAGTCTTCAACTCAGACCATTTTGAAGTTTTCTGAAACTGGCAGTTACTGGTGAATGTTTGGGCGCACAAATGGTACAGAAGCTAAGTACATTGTTGTATGATATGGTATCATACAATGATTGTGCATGGCTAATGTTCTGTAGGTGTAACAGGCAACCATGGTGAATAACCAGAAACATTGGTAGTGTCACTGGAGTACTCAAAGTACTGATGGGATGGTAACTGGGGTTTCCAAAATGATCATAACTATCATTAATAATGCATGACGTCAACTTCCAACCACAAAATGTATACCACATCACGTGCATGTGTTTGGATACCCAGTGAAAAACAGTACACCAATCTCCAGTGAAAGTGGTATATACCACTAAAATATGCACAATGACAACTTACACAAAAGTAACATTACTTTTAGAATCCTTCATTTTCTTATTTAACCCCATGTGCAAAAACATTTACCTCGCAATCATTAAACTTGACATATTCGAAAAAAGAAAAATTCTTTTCTACATGTTTTTCTTGACCCTTGTCATTCACCAGAAATTTAATTTCTTCTTTAAGGTTACTATTCTCATTACTACTTTGATCTGCGCTCAAAAATATTAATGTTAGAAACATGTTTAGCTTGATCTTCGCTGGCCTTTTCATACTTAAACAGTGCATTAGATACGTACATGACTAGTATGTTCTCTGATGAGTTTTTCGTGTACTCCACTCTGAAATAATTGACAATTATTCCATGAGCGCGCGTTGAAAATGAGATGCACGTAGTGCCGAGTAGGCTATAACCAATTTCATATCCCACAAGCGCGAATGGAATAATTGTTTTATTACATTCTCAACCTTCAGTTTTGCTAAATTTTATTTAAGTTTAAGAAATGACCAGAAAGTGATGTCACTTCCGGGCGCCAAAATGACATGATCACATGATACGTGCACTGCCCTGCGAACAGTTGAAAGAAAAATCAAAAGCATAGAACTGAAATTACAGTAACCCAAACTCCATGGACTGTTTTGTATGGGTAAAAAGCTTACTGCAATGTTCTCAAGTGTGCAAAGCTCTAACTCATCAGGGTGAGTAATAATTGTGAACATTTACACTACAGTTGTAAAAATACTGGGGAAAGCTTCTCTGATCACTCTTCTGTGAAACGGATGTTGAACTTGTTAGAAAATTATTTTTCAACAAGACCTGCTTTCCAGGGCTCCCGATGTGGAAATTCATCAGGGATTGGTCTGCACTGCTGCTGAACTTCGTTTTCTTTCCCCTGCACTGACGTTGCACCACCAGAGGACGTATTTCCAATGAAACCACAGAGAAGAGGTGACATCTTCTGTTGTTGTTCCATCAAAGGCCGCTTGTTGTTGGACTCAACTGCCTGGTCAGACTTGTGTCCCATTATGGACTTGATGTGCCTTGTCCCGCAATTATGGTTGGAGAGCACTGTAAACAATGTGGCTCTGAGGCAGTGGTTTGGGAGATGCGGTTCTATGCCTGCTCACTTTGACATCTCTTTCATCATGTTGTCTAGTGTAGTTGTGCCAAGAGGTGGACTTGAAAACCAGATTTTGTCGTCTGCGGTATTGAACTTCTTGCTTTGACCATCTCTTGGTCTCTGAAACAGAGCATCCGATGTTGGATTGAGATGGCTCAGGTAGTCCTTGAGCATTTTTACTGGACATCTTTCACATCCCAAGATGGAAAATATCTTCACATTTGATTCATCTCCAGCATCTGCGAGGCCACCCTGGTGATTTTTGTAGCCAGTAAGGAACCAGGCTGACTTCTGTTCAGCTCATAGTATTCAACCCCTTGTGGATCTTTGCACAGAGAAAGCATTGCTGGTGTCAACTGTCGCTGGTTTTCACATCCCCATCTTCCAAAAAAGAGGCCAAGGTAGAACCAAACCGTCCTCTGTAACTGGCCAGGATTCAAGCTGTTGGCCGGTCTGAGTTCACTGCTCTCGAATAATTTCTTCATCTGCTCTTTCGAGATTGCTCTTTTGTGGACAATGCCAGGTTTTTTCCCCTTTTTTCCTTAGGTCTTTCACAAAAGCGTCCAAAACTTTATTTGCCTCAGTAAAAGTGGGGTCTGTGATGATGGAAAACAGCCTGTTGTGTGGCAGCAAGCGAAGGAAACGATCAATGGCGGCTCTAATGGATTTTGTGGATGAACTTTTGTAAGAAGTGCGATCTTTCTTTCTCACAGACATGTAAAAACACTTCAAACAAACATTCAGTTCTTCTTTCAACATTTCTTCTAATGGTTTTGAAAATGGGGCGCCACCAGGACTTGCGAACCATTCTGTAACATTAAGGTAAACATTGTTGTTATATAATTATGTAATTTTCATAAAATAATGCGTAAAATCTTGACGGTCACATTTGAAGTTTTGCAAATTTTAAGGAAACTAAACAGATACGTACCGTTAAATAACCTCATCCCGAACTTTGTGGCTTTTTTTTTGTTGTTTCTGGGACAGCCTTATCCATAATAATAATTGAATTTCTTCTGTGGTTAACTTGCAGAATCTGCTGTTTGGATTCATTTTATTATCCACGAAACCTGGCTTCCCATGAAAAATTTTATGCCAAGGGCCTTTGTGTTCTGGTAACACAACCTTTTTATTTACGGCTTCACAGCTTTACACAGCACTTCGTTTTCACAACTTTCAACATGCATTGTTCTACAACTTTTCCAAGGAAACACAAAGGAACAACATAACGCTACAAATAGTAACACGGGGTACCCACAAGGGTACCATTACAAGTCAAGTCTGTTTGGTTTCTTACTTAGTCTTCCCGAACGGTGTACGGGCGTAACAGTCCCCCACCTTGTCCTCTTTTGGAGAGGGCAACATTATGCTTCGGCTTAGTGACAGGAACATTTTTAGTATTAACAGTTCGTTTCAGCTTCTCCCACCATGTACAGGAGCGTCTTCAGGAATCACCTGTGGGGTACTGATGCTATTTCCAGTATGTGTAGACACTGCATGGGTCTGTTTAGAACACTCTCACATTTCGCACGAGTCCATCACATCCAGGGTGAACTTCCGTAACTCTAGCCAGCTGCCATTTTCCATGGGAACATCTTCTGAGACCAGCACAATATCATCCTACTTGTAAGGAGGTTCTTCTTTATGCCATTGGTCTTGTTTCCACGTCAAATGATGCAGGTACTCTTGCTTCCAGCACTTCAATATGATTGAGTAATCTGAAGGTAAAGATACCTCTCCATGATTGTCTTACTAGACCCCTCTGGATTCTTGTGACTAACTTCAGGTAATTGGTTAAGTGGTCTGCCAATTGCAAGATGAGCAGGTGTACTGGAGATGGATCTCGGTGATCGTCACTCACTGCAGTCAGGGGTCTTGAGTTGAATTTTTACAAGTAGTGTGTTTAGCTCAGTGAAGCTCAGAAGTGCTTTTCCAAGGACCTTGCCAAGGCTACTTTCATGTTCTACAAAAATTGCTACCACCAACCACCTCTCCATAGTGACTGTTCAGTGATGAATTTCCACTTGACTCCTTTTGATGCGTAACGATGATGACCACGGCAAATAAACATACCGTTGTTTTGACAACGGTTTTTTAATTCCAAACTTCACTTTACATCGACGGTTAGTCGCACTTTAGCGTCCACAACCCAGTAACTGTTGTAAGTCATCAGATTTTAGTTAAAGACAAAAACTACTACTGACCGTCTGCTACCTTCCAAATATGGAAGGTAGCAGACGGTCAGTAGTAGTTTTAGTCTAAAAGTAAAATCTGATGACTTACAACAGATACTGGGATGTGGACGCTAAAGAGCGACTAACCGTCGATGTAAAGTGAAGTTTGGAATTAAAAAACCGTTGTCAAAACAACGGTATGTTTATTTGCCGTGGTCATCATCGTTACGCATCAAAAGGAGTCAAGTGGAAATTCATCACTGAACAGTCACTATGGAGAGGTGGTTGGTGGTAGCAATTTTTGTAGAACATGAAAGTAGCCTTGGCAAGGTCCTTGGAAAAGCACTTCTGAGCTTCACTGAGCTAAACACACTACTTGTAAAAATTCAACTCAAGACCCCTGACTGCAGTGAGTGACGATCACCGAGATCCATCTCCAGTACACCCTGCCATCTTGCAATTGGCAGACCACTTAACCAATTACCTGAAGTTAGTCACAAGAATCCAGAGGGGTCTAGTAAGACAATCATGGAGAGGTATCTTTACCTTCAGATTACTCAATCATATTGAAGTGCTGGAAGCAAGAGTACCTGCATCATTTGACGTGGAAGCAAACCAAGTGGCATAAAGAAGAACCTCCTTACAAGTAGGAATATTGTGCTGGTCTCAGAAGATGTTCCCATGGAAAATGGCAGCTGGCTAGAGTTACGGAAGTTCACCCTGGATGTGATGGACTCGTGCGAAATGAGAGAGTGTTCTAAACAGACCCATGCAGTGTCTACACATACTGGAAATAGCATCAGTACCCCACAGGTGATTCCTGAAGACGCTCCTGTACATGGTGGGAGAAGCTGAAACGAACTGTTAATACTAAAAATGTTCCTGTCACTAAGCCGAAGCATAATGTTGCCCTCTCCAAAAGAGGACAAGGTGGGGGACTGTTACGCCCGTACACCGTTCGGGAAGACTAAGTAAGAAACCAACAGACTTGACTTGTAATGGTACCCTTGTGGGTACCCCGTGTTACTATTTGTAGCGTTATGTTGTTCCTTTGTGTTTCCTTGGAAAAGTTGTAGAACAATGCATGTTGAAAGTTGTGAAAACGAAGTGCTGTGTAAAGCTGTGAAGCCGTAAATAAAAAGGTTGTGTTACCAGAACACAAAGGCCCTTGGCATAAAATTTTTCATGGGAAGCCAGGTTTCGTGGATAATAAAATGAATCCAAACAGCAGATTCTGCAAGTTAACCACAGAAGAAATTCAATTATTATTATGGATAAGGCTGTCCCAGAAACAACAAAAAAAAAGCCACAAAGTTCGGGATGAGGTTATTTAACGGTACGTATCTGTTTAGTTTCCTTAAAATTTGCAAAACTTCAAATGTGACCGTCAAGATTTTACGCATTATTTTATGAAAATTACATAATTATATAACAACAATGTTTACCTTAATGTTACAGAATGGTTCGCAAGTCCTGGTGGCGCCCCATTTTCAAAACCATTAGAAGAAATGTTGAAAGAAGAACTGAATGTTTGTTTGAAGTGTTTTTACATGTCTGTGAGAAAGAAAGATCGCACTTCTTACAAAAGTTCATCCACAAAATCCATTAGAGCCGCCATTGATCGTTTCCTTCGCTTGCTGCCACACAACAGGCTGTTTTCCATCATCACAGACCCCACTTTTACTGAGGCAAATAAAGTTTTGGACGCTTTTGTGAAAGACCTAAGGAAAAAAGGGGAAAAAACCTGGCATTGTCCACAAAAGAGCAATCTCGAAAGAGCAGATGAAGAAATTATTCGAGAGCAGTGAACTCAGACCGGCCAACAGCTTGAATCCTGGCCAGTTACAGAGGACGGTTTGGTTCTACCTTGGCCTCTTTTTTGGAAGATGGGGATGTGAAAACCAGCGACAGTTGACACCAGCAATGCTTTCTCTGTGCAAAGATCCACAAGGGGTTGAATACTATGAGCTGAACAGAAGTCAGCCTGGTTCCTTACTGGCTACAAAAATCACCAGGGTGGCCTCGCAGATGCTGGAGATGAATCAAATGTGAAGATATTTTCCATCTTGGGATGTGAAAGATGTCCAGTAAAAATGCTCAAGGACTACCTGAGCCATCTCAATCCAACATCGGATGCTCTGTTTCAGAGACCAAGAGATGGTCAAAGCAAGAAGTTCAATACCGCAGACGACAAAATCTGGTTTTCAAGTCCACCTCTTGGCACAACTACACTAGACAACATGATGAAAGAGATGTCAAAGTGAGCAGGCATAGAACCGCATCTCCCAAACCACTGCCTCAGAGCCACATTGTTTACAGTGCTCTCCAACCATAATTGCGGGACAAGGCACATCAAGTCCATAATGGGACACAAGTCTGACCAGGCAGTTGAGTCCAACAACAAGCGGCCTTTGATGGAACAACAACAGAAGATGTCACCTCTTCTCTGTGGTTTCATTGGAAATACGTCCTCTGGTGGTGCAACGTCAGTGCAGGGGAAAGAAAACGAAGTTCAGCAGCAGTGCAGACCAATCCCTGATGAATTTCCACATCGGGAGCCCTGGAAAGCAGGTCTTGTTGAAAAATAATTTTCTAACAAGTTCAACATCCGTTTCACAGAAGAGTGATCAGAGAAGCTTTCCCCAGTATTTTTACAACTGTAGTGTAAATGTTCACAATTATTACTCACCCTGATGAGTTAGAGCTTTGCACACTTGAGAACATTGCAGTAAGCTTTTTACCCATACAAAACAGTCCATGGAGTTTGGGTTACTGTAATTTCAGTTCTATGCTTTTGATTTTTCTTTCAACTGTTCGCAGGGCAGTGCACGTATCATGTGATCATGTCATTTTGGCGCCCGGAAGTGACATCACTTTCTGGTCATTTCTTAAACTTAAATAAAATTTAGCAAAACTGAAGGTTGAGAATGTAATAAAACAATTATTCCATTCGCGCTTGTGGGATATGAAATTGGTTATAGCCTACTCGGCACTACGTGCATCTCATTTTCAACGCGCGCTCATGGAATAATTGTCAATTATTTCAGAGTGGAGTACACGAAAAACTCATCAGAGAACATACTAGTCATGTACGTATCTAATGCACTGTTTAAGTATGAAAAGGCCAGCGAAGATCAAGCTAAACATGTTTCTAACATTAATATTTTTGAGCGCAGATCAAAGTAGTAATGAGAATAGTAACCTTAAAGAAGAAATTAAATTTCTGGTGAATGACAAGGGTCAAGAAAAACATGTAGAAAAGAATTTTTCTTTTTTCGAATATGTCAAGTTTAATGATTGCGAGGTAAATGTTTTTGCACATGGGGTTAAATAAGAAAATGAAGGATTCTAAAAGTAATGTTACTTTTGTGTAAGTTGTCATTGTGCATATTTTAGTGGTATATACCACTTTCACTGGAGATTGGTGTACTGTTTTTCACTGGGTATCCAAACACATGCACGTGATGTGGTATACATTTTGTGGTTGGAAGTTGACGTCATGCATTATTAATGATAGTTATGATCATTTTGGAAACCCCAGTTACCATCCCATCAGTACTTTGAGTACTCCAGTGACACTACCAATGTTTCTGGTTATTCACCATGGTTGCCTGTTACACCTACAGAACATTAGCCATGCACAATCATTGTATGATACCATATCATACAACAATGTACTTAGCTTCTGTACCATTTGTGCGCCCAAACATTCACCAGTAACTGCCAGTTTCAGAAAACTTCAAAATGGTCTGAGTTGAAGACTTGAACTCATTCAACTTTATTGGACTTAATTGAACTATCTGTAATTAACACATTAGTATCATGTTTTGTTTCTTAAAGAAAAACAGTGATAAAGAGTTCAGCAATTTAGAGACAGTGCTCACATAATTAGCCATTACTCGTTATCTTATTAGCTGGAAGAGTTTGCATTTGAAGACCTGACCACTTTTCCAAAGTAGTTTTTGTTGTTAGAATGTAGTATACTGAAGCAATTTGTTACAATGTCCAGGAGGACATCTCCTTTTAGAGGGGGAGTACGTAGTGGTTACCTCATCCCCACACAGTCAACCGCAGTTAGTCAAGTGATACGTACAAAATGGTTGACCACGAGGTCCAGAGGCCGTAAAGGAAATTTAAAACGGTTGGACAAGTCTATGCTTTGTGAGAATGAGGGCCAACATTGGCACACCTCTAAAGAACTAAGGTAATCAGGCCTGGAAAGTTTCCACGTGCAAAGGGCATAAGCACCAGTTCCTAGTACTAAGTAATACAATGCTGAGTATATTTCTGTGTTAAAATAATGTTACATGTATGTAAACTAAGTTTAACTCTTACATGGTGATAAGGCATGTTGTTTACAATAAAAATGCTACTCACACGAACAGCCTGGAGAGTTTTACTTCCTGCTAGGTTTATTAGCCCCTGTACCTCTCTCCTACAAACAAAGGATAAAATTCCAGTGAAAAGAAGAAAAATGGTAATTTTTTAGTCATTGTACATCGAAAAACATGTTAGAACCAACTGAATAACCATGGTTTCTTGATACGACCTACATGTACAGAGTAATTCATGGCATCCTAATTCTCAGCCACTCAAGGGTCACTAGTCATACCACTGACCTGATAACCTCTTCATCACTCATTCCTTCTTCAGGCTTTTCTTGATTGTCTAAATAGGATATATGCACATGAAAACAAAGGTGGGATTCTAGTAGCAAGGAAACTTAGATGTATGGCGTGTGAAAAACCCTCAAACAAAAAGCTTTTTTTGGTCAAAACGTTCTCCATTTATGTCCTGTAGATTTGATTATTGGCTTATCTTAAACTCACTCCAGGATTTACAGTTATAAATGCTGTCGATATTACTGCAGCAATTAGACCTGACCACTCAGTAATTCTTCTTTACTTATAGGAACTTGAGGAATGTAAGTAAGGCAACATTTTGCCTGAAATTAAGGTTATACTGTTTGCATATAGAGGTATCTCGCAACTTAGAGATGGAACATATCCATTTTGAACTGCAGATACTGTCATGTCCTCCTAGTACATAAACTAGGTTTAACTAGATGGAGAAGCGAAACTGGTTCACAAAGAAGCACACAAAGTTGACCATGTGCTCTCTTTATTCTTCTCTCCCATGCTCCTTCTTGCCTACTTCATGACATACATGCATAAAAAGTGACATACACAACATCCCTCCTTTTCTCTGACGAAACAAGACGATCTAAGATCGTAAGTTGGGCTACAGGAAGATATGCTGCTACTAGTTTTGACCAGTTATTTGTTTGTCCAAGGTCCTCGCTTGTTGGTGTGGTGTAATTTTTTTGTCCCCTAAGGCTATTCCCCGTTTTCGACTGTTTAGCCTTGTTCGACCGACCCAGGTTTTCACGTTTTTCAAAAAAAGTTATGAGGAGGGTAATTACACATAATTTCAAAAATGACATTGTCAGTTTACTCTGCAATACAGTCAATGTTTTGTCATCTTTTTTTCGCTGTTCACGTTTGAGTTTAACCACGTCTTGTCATTTCCAGGCTCCGCATGTTACTATACTGAGGTACTGGGCCTCCTAGTTTGAGACTTCTTCTCCAATTTTTTTTAGCTTTTTTTCTTTCGGACCGGTCGACAGACAGACCCAAAATCAGGGAAAGCATTCGACAGTAAACAAAAAAAAGTACGGTAAATGGCCTAAGAGGTAGCACTTCTAAACAACACACTATCAACCTCGTTCCTAGGGCCTTTTCCATGGCGTGGGAAGAGAAAAGGCCCTGGGACCAAGGTTGAACACACTGTGATACACGTTTTGGGTCAGTACTCTAAAAGGTATAGAACATCTTTTATACTACAAGTAAATGCTAAAAATATTTTTAAAATGGGACACTTAATGGCGGTGTAAATCAACTGATGTTTCTGCATTACTGCCTTCTTCAGGGTGTTAGGCGGCCACGTGAAATAACAAGATCATTATTTGCAATCCGCAACGTTGTGCTGTTTTGAAACTGTTTGCGCCTTCCAAAATAAATATTTTTAATATTTACCCTAAAAGAAGAGGAGAGGCGGTCGCTTATGAGAGGTTGCGACAATCTGGGTTCGACTGTATACAGAAATATGCAAGTTTAAGTGAATTTTAATCTTTTATTTTCAACCAGCAAAATTTTACTAACGGGCGATTCCAGAAAATATCCATACCTATACCACGGACGGCTTTTAGGATTTCCGAAGGGGAGGGGGGGTTCTTTGAACTGGAATTCTGAAGGAATGGGGGGGTATTTACAATTGGAAAATATCTGAAGGCATGGGGGGGGTTTCATGGGTGGGATTTCTAGAATAGAAAGAGTAGAGTGAGTTCCTTGAAAACACTATTGTTGTCGACTTTTGCAGTTCGTAAATAAACCACGAACGTATGATCGCGGAAGCAGAAGACAAGCATCGATTGATCAGACATGTAGAAGTGAACAGTAAAACGTGGGTTTCACATTTACCTTGATGAATTTCTTGTCAAGTGAATAAAGTCTGAAAATGTACCTTATTTACCGCGTGCAATTTCGACCTTGATACTCCCGTCTCCCGCCCGATAAACGGCAAAAAAACTCGCACCTGTCCCTCGCTTCCAAGGAACGCCTGTCAGATAATTTTACATTCGGACTGCCGGACGGCAATCGACCAAAAGATTTTAATAGTCTTTCGAGCTATTTTGCTTTGTGAACGTCAAAACAACACAAGAAAACAAAGCCAAATTAAGACTTTTCGTGCACACTACATGACATATGAAGGGTCCCAACGAGGAAAGATCGAAGGCTCGACGGTATTTTTAACCTTTTCAACCGCCGAAAGATTTTAACAGTGCATTAGATACGTACATGACTAGTATGTTCTCTGATGAGTTTTTCGTGTACTCCACTCTGAAATAATTGACAATTATTCCATGAGCGCGCGTTGAAAATGAGATGCACGTAGTGCCGAGTAGGCTATAACCAATTTCATATCCCACAAGCGCGAATGGAATAATTGTTTTATTACATTCTCAACCTTCAGTTTTGCTAAATTTTATTTAAGTTTAAGAAATGACCAGAAAGTGATGTCACTTCCGGGCGCCAAAATGACATGATCACATGATAC
>JAHPZR010029450.1:0-2500 GCA_019787425.1 Platygyra sinensis | reverse complement strand
TCATCTAAATTCCCTGGTCATATCACACCCGTGCGCAAAAAACAAACGAGCCAAAAAACATTCACACAAAAATTGCTATCATGCGGCCGAAGCGAGATCTTTACAAACTTGAACACTGATATTTTTGGCGCTCTCGCAAGATCAATTTCCTCCGATGCCATCGTCAAGGTATATCAGGGCTAAAAGGCCACAACCCCTCCAGAACTTAACTAACTGGCGCATAACTTTAGTAAAAACGTATGGCGCTGAAGTGAGACCAAAAGGCAACACCTTAAGGTGGCGCAAAACAGTTTCCAGCACATTCCAAGACTTAGATTTTGATGTGTCATTATAACAACTCTTTATCAATTGATGCTACAATTATGGTATCAAAAAACTGCCCAATCACCGATGAACAAGTTAGTATTATTTTTGTGGCACAATAGGTTACCATAGCAACACTATGACCTGCTAAAAACACCCTTAATGTCACCTTTAAGCGCATATATTTCAAAAACGGCATGGTTAAATTCTTTCTTTGATCAACAGGATAAGATGCAACTTTTGGCAAAGTTTGAAAAAATTTTCGAAAATTTAAGGTGGCTCTGAACCCCATGTACAGAATTTTTTTAAACTTTGCCAAAGGTTGCATCTTATCCTGCTTATCAAAATTCTATAATAAGAAAAAATTTCACTGCTCCGTTTTTGAAATGTACGCACTTAAAGGTGAAATTAAGGGTGTTTTTAGCAGCTCCTAATGTTGCTATGGTAACCTATTGTGTCACGAAAATAATACTAACGTGTTCTCCAGTGATTGGGCAGTTTTTTGATACCATGATTGTGGCATCAATTGATAAAGAAGGGTAATTATGACCCATCAAAATCTACATCTTAGAAAGTGCTGGAAACTGTTTTGAGCCACCTTAAACTCAGAATTTCATCATGCTGTCGACGGAAGGCCATTTGAATGACAGAAACTTCCTATGTTCTTCACAGATATCAATGTGATGATACGCCAATTTCAGGTTAAATAAAAACACTAGCATGCCAGGTGAAAACAACTAAAGAACAGTTCTTAAATCTTCATATTTGACAGACTTCTTCACAACAAATTTATTCAGATGCGTTAAATCCAAAATCAGACGTAGCTTTCCTGAAGACTGGACAGCAACATGTAACGGATTACAAAATAGAGGGTAGTCTGAAACTTCTCTTGAACAACCATGAGACATCAATTCTGAAATCGCCCCCTCCACAAAGCTATCTTGACATTGGGCAGAAGATCTAGTTTCAATCGAATATGGCAAGGGAGTCTCCCGGAAAAGAATCTTGTAACCATTACGGGTGATCACTAGAACAAAGTCCGAACCCTGAATGGTATCTTGCCAAAAAGAAAAGTTTGCACATAATTTACCTTGAACAAAGCTAGAGCTTGATCCTTCAACATCCCGTTCAAATTCACATGGTTCCAAACAGTCAAGGTTTGGATCCTGATGAGAAAGGTTTATCTCTGGAATTACAGAAAATGGCCCAGTGACCTTGCTTTCTGCATCAAAAACACATATCGGATGCTCTGAATGAATTGTAGGAGTATCAACTTTGGGGGCGAAAATAGCTAGAAGCTGAAGGAAAAAAGCCAAAAGAACCGCCAGGTCTGGAAGCGCTGAAGGATGGAGGTGCAGAAGCCGAGGAAACTTTAGAACTGGTTTTTCTCTTTTTCTCTTGAAGTGTTTTGATCTTAACAGCGGCTCTCTTCTCAGCTTTTTTTATCTTCGAGACGTTGGCCACGTCGTCAGCCAGTACTCTTGGACTGTGGCCCAACCGAATTCCAATTTATCAGCTAGCTTGATTATTTTCTGTCTAATATTAATCAAAGAAATACCTTTGTTAAGTTCTTCCTTTGCTTTAGGAATGTTTCGACTCTCCAGGGCTTTCATTGCTGTACCACTGGTCTTGGCCACTTTATGATTGAAACTAAACTGCTGCTCGTTTCCTTTCTTCTTGAACAGGTAAGTGTCAGGTTGAAGGTCTGACACTATTTGAACGGCCAAATCTGACTGTGCTTGAAGCAAATTGGTCTGGAGACCTTGAATTTGTGCATTAACAGCAGTCAAGATAGCATTCTTCTGAGCATCTAAAACAGTAGTCAGTTCGGGAGAAAGAGAGCCACCAGCTTCTTGTTCGCTACCCATGAAGACAGGAACAGATAATAAAAAATAAAAGTGAGTGGCCTCCAGAGAACACCAAGAGGATGAATTTGCATACAACCACTCCTAATATACTCTCCCGAGAGTCCCTTGATAGTTCATACCGACGAGAGAATAATTATTTTTCGGCTAATTTTCAAACCGCGGAAAAATTGAATTTTCCTGTGAACAGTCACACTTGTCCTACACTGTCTATAACTCGAATGCACACTGCTGCTCCATAGGCCTTCGCAGAAGCATCTCCAAAACCATGTAGCTCTACTAAAGACTTCGAAGTCACACTTGTTCCAAACCATCAAGGTATTGTCGCATCT
>JAHPZR010029448.1:0-12226 GCA_019787425.1 Platygyra sinensis | reverse complement strand
AGAAATCTATTGTTTCATCCCTCAATCGCTATTGGTGAATTTGCGAAAAAATTTCCTGGGTAGCCTTGGTTGGAGTAGTCGTACTGTAAAGGATCCTACAAGAAGGGCCCAAATGTAAAGTAAATGTATTGGAAGAACTTATAATTCTAGAACCAAATTCATTCACAGAAGTTATTGTAACAAAAACTTTCTGTCAGGAAAAATTCCAGGATCCCTTCCTTCTTGTACTTTCTAGACTGGTCTCTGTACTCTGAAAGGGCAGCCCCACAGTTCGTCTCAGTTGTTGTTACTGGCTGTTGTGCCGTAAGACTTCCCTTCTCTGCTATGAGGAACTTGGTATTTGCCCTTGTCTTAAATCTTTATTTCAACAGACCAATGAAGTGTCTTATGGTGTTTCTGGCAAAACCACATGGTGTTATGCCTTAGTGAGGGAACATTGTTTCCTTAGGGATGCAGAGGTCATACCCATAATGAGTTTACCTTTTGTAGATTCAGTGCTGTCACTGGAAGGTAAAACATGAATTTAAAAAGCCAAGCCCAACCTTCAGTAAGCCTAAATGAAGTAGCTAAGTGTACTGTATTGTCCATTTATGTATGTGTTATCCTGGGTACCAGATGTTTTTCTCATGTGCGGTGGATGAAAATGGTTTGGCCACTGGCACTGCACAAGCACCAAAGCTGCAAGAAAAACCTCTGGTACAGAACGGTTTAATTCACCGTTGTCGTTGAACTTTGATCAATTATATCTGATTGTATTTAAACCAATCACAGCCTTTTATCAGTGTGTAAAATGGGGTTGACAGGCCTTCATGACTCCTATGGTTTGTGGCATTTGTACATTTGCCATTTTCTTTTCGGTCTCTCAACCTTTCTGTCACTTCACTCTTGTTTATGAAGGGCACTTTGTATTGTGTTATCAGGTGAAACTGGAGCCATTAGATCGTGGTATGGCAAATTTGAAGAGGTCATAGGTCTGCATGATTTCTGTTGTCATCTGTGTGTTGCTTTGTTGAGTTTGACTCCTCTTTAATATGCCATGTGCGAGTTTGGCTCATTTCTATTGCAAGATATGTTTTTTAATTTCGAAGTATTTGCCTTTGAGGGACAACGTGTTGCTTACTTGCATTCTATATTGTGATGCCAGGCCAGGCTGTGATTAGAACTGTTTGCAAGTACAGTAGGTAGATTCTTATCACGGGTATCATATTTGCCCTGCTACATCTTTCTTTGGAGATACTGTAGCTTTACTTTGAGAAAGGTATGGAGTTGTCCAGAGAAATTCCTATGTTTTTGTTGCACTATCTGATTGAGCTTATGTTTCTGGAGCTCCATGTATAGGTGTCTTCCTCCTTTGATCACTCTAGTACCACAGGATTTAAATGTAACTCGCACAAGTCTGTTGACTGTGTTGCGTGTTGTATATGCCATTATTCAGCTTAGTTCAGGCAAGACCATGGTTTCGATCCTCCATGCTAGCCCATATCATGCAGATCAATGACCTCTTAAAATTTGCTTGAGCTGTATATCATGAGATATTGCAATGTCTTCTGGGTGAACGATGACATTAAGAGCATTTGTCACCATGAGCACCATCTCTTGGGTGGAAGAACATGCATTGGGTGGGATTCCATACAATTCCAATAAGTTTTAGCAAGAATATTGTTCAGGATTGTCCTGCATACACCACATGGTGTTGAAGGAGTTAAACTCAAGTGAAACATTTGGGCATGTGACCATTGAGTCATCATGAACCTGATTGGCCAATTCTTTGTGGTAGGAGCTTGTTTTGAAAGATTTTCCTTGCTGCAGAAGAAACCACTCTTCTCTGTCTGCTTCTATCACTGAGAGACTCACCATCGGCTTATTCTGGAATGTTGTCAATGTCTTTGTGGGGGATCCATAAATCAGGACAGGTGCCACTTCCACACTTGCACATTTCAGTACAGATGTTCCAACATGTGTGTTGATGAACACTGAACTGGTTAGCACTATCATGTTAAAACCCAAATTAGTTAATAAGTACCTTTTGATGACATTCACTGGTACTTACATAATGTTTCATGTCTTTATCACAGTTTGCAGAAAGCAAACCATTGTGTTAAAGCACACTTGCACAAGTGCTTGGCAGCCCATCTCTCCCAGCGCATCCACACTCGTGAACATATATCTCCATTGATTTGAAGGGACCAAAATGTATTACTCATCTCACTTTTTAACAATTGACTCCCATTCGAAATGCATTAGTTTAAATGAGTATTCGAAGGTTTCCTTTATCCCTGGCCATAGTGTCAACAATGTGCTCCTGTACTCATGTCTCAGGGTCTTGTTATATTTTTGTATTAATAAGCAGAATGTGGCCATTCGACCTTGGATTAATGTAAGCATTTCTTTAGTCTCTTTCATGTCAAAATTGGTCTTGAGAGAAAACAGTTCGGGAGCTGCCATGTCTCCGGATTTTTGGATCCAGAGAATTTTTCTTGAGAAGGATTTTTTAAAAATCCAGTGGATACACTTTAGACCCTTGAACAAAATTTGGAAAGTACCTACCCACTCAATTTTGTTGTGTTACTTTGTGATTGGTTTGGCCCCATTCTCAGAACACCAGACAGAGGTGAAGTCCTTCATGATGCACCCTTCAACCAGCCATCAAATGTCACACCGCAGAGGACACCACACTCACTCCTCACTCAACTGTGGATTTCGCCTTGCAATCCAGCAACTTCACTCTGCCTTTCAATCCTCCACCTTTACTGTATATAAATTTGAAGGAAGTGAAAGGTTGGATGCTTACCTCCAAGCACTCATAGCCAAACTCAATTTCAACAAAGAGTTTGCCCCTGATGACACCTAAACTATGGAAACAATCTTCATATGCACCTCGGGTCCAGGACATGGTCATGGAAATTGATACATGTCCTGGTCATGTTTAATTATGCAAAGTACAAGTAATGATGCCATGAAGCGTATATAGATATGAACTAATTCTTTTTTTATTGCTTTACTTACATACTTACAGTGCGATACTTACATAACATTACATACATTAATCACGATATTCACGGCAGTACACCAAATACTCTGTTATACATTGTGTTACATTACAGTGCTTAACACTACTCTTGAAAAAACAGTGTTACAGAATTTTTTTTTTGTTAAAATATTACATATTTCTTTTTCTTTAAAAAATCATTTAACCTACTTATATTGCTATATTTAAATCACTTAAACTTTTCTATTGTTTTGGCAACAAAACACACACCCACACAGTTGCATACATGAACCCGTAAAATACACTTGTTTACCTTTTGAGACCTTTAATTGAAGTGACTCTTTCTTAATACTACTTCAGATAATTATCCAATGAGATTGAAAAAAAGTTATTTTATAAATTTGCTGTTGTTCCTCCCATACCTTAAAAAGTAAGAAAATATCAGAGAGGGCTCCCCACTTTACATTAAATTTCTCTAAAAATTTCCATCTAATTCTTTGTAGTATTTTGATTCTTGAATGTGATTTTTGTTTTTACTTCAACCTCAAATTAAACAATGTAACAGAGACAGTTTTTACACCTGACCACTAGAAGTTGCAGTTACACCAACAACATCAATTTCTTGGGCTTTTGTCTCAAACATGGCATCATTTCTGTTGGTTTTAAAATAAAATTTCATCCTTCCTTACATGGAGCTGGCAACAACACATAGGAAGAACAACATTGTCTTTTTCACATAAACTTATGCGCATCACCTTATCACGCATGTATCAAAAACGTGATGATTTGTCTGTTTCAATGAGTGACACTCACACTGGACTACACTGATTGTGTGCTCACAGTGATCAACAAGAACTTTACAATTGGATTATCCACACAATACACATACTCAACAGTGACTGGTTCCAGTTCCTCAAAGAAATTTAAGGCCACAAGCTTCAGAAATTTAACAAGAATACTTCACATAAAACAGGTTATAAGGACGAAAACAATATGGACCTAAAGCGGATTATAACAACTATTCCTGGAAACCTCAACCTTTCTGAAGCTGAAAAGCCCATCCTACACAAAGGCCTAAATTTCATCCTTATCAAGCCAGCTACCAATGAGTTTACAACTAAAGATTGTGAAAAATTCTTCAGATGACTACCGCTGAAAGCATTTTTTTCAAAATCAAAATAAGGAGAATGATGGGCCAGTGGATGACCCTGGCGCGACAAGCGACAATCATGAACACAATGAACCAACAAGCACCCTTGACGACAATAAAATCTTTGAGCAACAGAAGCCAAAGCAATCTAAGTGGATACCCCCATCCAGTCAATTCTCCTCCTGAGACCATTTCATTCACCGTTGTCAAACTGAAATTAACTGCCTCGATTTTAGCAAGCAGGCAACTGTACAAAATCTCTCAAAAGAGGAAAGAGATGCGCTAATATTTTTACGTAATTGTACTGACATTGATGTTAAGCCAGCTGATAAAGGGTAGTATGGGATTGAAATTTGTACTTTGAAGAGGCAACAAAGCAAATGGTCTGATACAGATTTTTACCAACAAACTGATTGATGTAACAGAAACACACCAAAAGGAGATTACTTCTGTCATAACACAAGCCATAACCACAGACAATTATCTCTGCTTGCAACTGTCCCACTTCCAACATCTCTGCCTACCTCTATTCCACTATGGCTCCATTAGTGAAGCAACTTCCAACTTATCTCAAAGATTCAAGCTATGTACTTCAAATCTTGGGAGTCATTCTCTTTATGCACAGCCACCAATATCTGTTCGCTATGGACATTTGGTCGCTTTATATTGTTATTCCAAACACAGCCAGCTGAAAGAGGAAAACAGTTCACAAAAATGAAGTTGCCCATGTGTGCATTGGCACTGAATGGTTTCCTGTACTACACAACAGTCCATGTCATGCAGCAAGAAAACAATCCACTCATTGACATCCACTGTTCATGCTTCACTCATGTTTTTGTCTATTTAACCCATTATCTGTTCTGTTCAACTGGTGCAGAAATTTCTCTGCTTCTATCTGGCCATTCTGTTTATGAAGACGTCTTTAACAATTTCAGAAATACATCACACTTAAATCTAGACTGGCCAAGCCATTTGAACTGTTCTACTTTTCCCCATTATCCACCACTTTGCATGAAACCATCATCCTTCACACCTTTCAGAAATACATCACACTTAAATCTAGACTGGCCAAGCCATTTGAACTGTTCTACTTTTCCCCATTATCCACCACTTTGCATGAAACCATCATCCTTCACACCATCTCCAACCTCATCGCCAGTGCAAGAACACTCATCCTCCACAGCATCATCCACCACAGCATCTCCAACCTCGCCAAATTGGCCGTTCCAAAATTCAGCAGTGAACTGGAGCAGGTTTCAAATTTTAACCAATTCATAAAATGATACCACCACATGAAAGATCATCTCGAGATTGGTCATCTGGTTAAGTATCATGTCCAAGTTATGGACCTTGACATATGTTTCAAAATCTATACAAACGTCTCTAATTGAAAGACAGCGACTCCCAAAACCACATTAACTCTTCATATTTTTAGTAGTTTTTTGACAACTGCAACATACCGTCATGTACTTACTATTTGTTTGAAGCAGAGATGAAAATCGCCTTGTTTTCCCATTTTAATAAGTATCACAGAAATCATAGCAAAGCTTCATGATGTTTTGAACCCAAAGGATCCTGCTGCAGGCTGACTTCATTCAGCCTTTTGGGGGGCCCTAGCATCCAACATAACCAAAATGTTTGCAAAAAAAGAATTCTTTAAGAATCAATAAAATTTGCTCTGGACAGATTCATCTTAGGATAAAATCATGTCGCTTATATGGACATGGTCAAACATATCAGTAGATAACAAAGATAAGAAGATAACAGAAATCAAGAAGTTAACTCGTTTTGCGGCTCAAGGACATCTACAAGAGCCAAGTGCTCATTATATTTATTGTGTAATCCTGCAGGTCAATACCCTGTGTACCAGGTTTTTCTTGCATGCAGCTTACAGAAATGCTTCACATTGTTTGCACAGTAGAGACATGCCTGACACCAGAAACCATTCAAGAAAAACCTCTGGCACTCAGTGTAGTGGATCAAAGCAGAATGCTGTTCAAAGGTGGTAATGAGATTAACAAATGAGTGGGAAGCAGACAACAAAGAAGAAGAAGTTGATCAACGGTGGAATTCAAATCGTGATGCTGTGAATGTTGATCCCTTTGTTCAACGTACTGGCGGATCCACTGTGGTATGAAACAACGGCCGATGAAATCCGCACATTCTTCGCACTGAACATTCTATTTGGAATCAAACAGCTACCAGAAATTCATGCCTACTGGTCAAAAAATCTGTTTCTTGGCGTACCAGAAGTTCAAAAGGTATTTTCAAGGAACAGGTTTATGAAAATTTCTCAGTATCTTCATTTGAACGACAAGAGTAAAGAATTGCCACATGGGGACGCGAACCATGATAAGTTGTTCAAAGTCTGCCCTCTTCTTGATGCTGTTGTTGTCTCGATAAAGAGCAAGTACTTGCCTTCAAAATGCATTTCCATCGACAAGGCAATGATCCCCTTTAAAGGAAGACTTGGTATGAAGCAGTATATGCCACAGAAACTACAAAAAGGGGCATAGAAGTGTGGGAATGTGCAGACGCCGCGAATGGATATGTCGTCGACCTCAGTGTTTACACTGGCAAGGAGCGTGGTATGAATACCAAGCAAGGGCTAGGATATCGAGTCGTCTACAAGTTAACAAGGCCTTTGGTTGGCAAAAATCACCATGTCGTCATTGACAATTTCTTTTCTTCTATTCCTTTGGCGGAAAATTTGCTGCGAGAGAAAATTTACCTCTGCGGAACTGTTCACTCAAACCGCCAGGGCATCTCAAGGGAGATCACGCCAACAACACAACAAGTGAAACGCCTTCGACAAGGAGAAAGTTTATTTCTTCGGAAAGGAAATCTGGTCGTCACTGTGTGGAAGGATAAAAAGCCTGTTTATTTCCTTAGTACACAGTCGAATGTTAATAACAGCTTGGGCTCTTAAGTTAACATTTGGTTCTATTATGATGTCCATCATGCCACTTGGCTATTTTACAATGGAGAATTGGGAAATACCAATAATCTGTAAATTTTGAATTATACAGATCTATCTTTTTGAGAAGGAAAAAAGTTATTAAATTTCTTTTTGCAGAAAATAATTATTTTAAATGTGTAATTATCATGACAATAACAAGAGGGTCTTTAATTTTTTTTAAGATGGTGTGTAAAGTTCATGCAGTGTTCACTGAATTAAACCAGTTTTAACTTACTTTAGAGTCTCATATTTTTTGTCTTAGACCATCCAGCTTACAGTTTATATTAATTTTTGTTTTTTTACACTACTTGCCACCTTTTAATGTTTACACTCTTTTCCACACTTTCAGGTCTCTCTATGTATCTCTTGAATCCTAACCAATCGTTACCTTCTCCATCTTTGAACAGTACAAAAAAAAGAATGTAACAAGGTTAGAAGAGACAGAAATACAAACTCAAGAAAAAACACCAAAAGGGCAAGAAAAAACTGAATAAAATTCCAACTACTTTCAAGCCCAAATGTACCAAAGTTTGGAAATGGAAGACACTTAAATCATCATTCCTTACAACCAAGAAAAAAGATTACTTTTCAAAGTTCACAATTTAATTGCTTTAAAGGAACAGAATTCAGCTTTAATTTATAAACTCCAATGCAACATCTATACCCAGTATTACAAAGACCATAACTCTGTCATGTCCACCTCAACAAAATCATCATCATTACAACCTACAAAAGCATTGATAACTTTGACATTTCCAATACAATTACAAACTTTAACACAGTACTCAACAAACTTAAACGTTTTTGCACTACTATTTTTAACTGTAACAACCAACGTTTACTGGACCCAATGCCACAAGACCAACTACACCCACCTACATAAAATTACTACTTAAAACACACAAACTGGACAGACTTCCTTCACACAAAATTTTAGACCTTACAGGCAGATCTGTTAGCCTATTGTCTACTTATTGTCTCGCTCAAACCAATCAGCTTTTGCTATGTTTGATCCGTGCAATCAGCATGCAAGTTTAAATAAATCTGACACGTTTTCAATCTGTCAATAATTGCTCTGGAACAACCCCTTTCTGCCATGATGTTACTCAATTATTGAGTAACATCATGGCAGAAAGGGGTTCTTCCAGAGCATCATATTCTGCATCTTTCACATTAACAGTTGTAGCTTAAGCTGTTGGCAAAGGAAACCATGCCACTGGAAAGCAGTTTAATGTAGATTAAAGCTGTGTGCATCACAGCAAGAAAAGCTGCTTGAAATACCAAGCAACAAGTGAGCTCTACGAGGCTGCTCTGCTGCATTTTCGAAGCTCAAAAAGAAAGTCACTGAGTAGATACCAAGAAGCACAAAGCAGGTACTAGCCTGTCCACTAACATTATTCGACTTAAATTGAAATCAGTTGCCCAAAAGCTAGGATTGGAACAATTTAATGTCTCCAAATGCTATGTCTCCATTGCTCGAGAAATTTACAGCGGTTACAGATTTTCTCATTGCACATGTGCAAGTTGATGCATGGGAAAGTGTATTTCCAAGCTCCCTCAATAGTACCCTGTACGTTGTTTGGAGCATGTTCAGTGTAGATGAAGAGGGATTTTCTAAAAGGGAGTTTCAAAAATGACCATTTGTCAAGAAACATGATTATCTCAGCTGATTTATGAAAGTTACAACAGTTGGAATCTAGTGCTTCTCACGCTGAGTTGGTACAAGCTATCCAAAACAAATATGGAAAAGTGCAAAAGCAGATAAGGTCTCTGGAGTTCCCCAGATGGAACAAAAAGACAAAGAAACAAAGGACTGAAATATTTTCTATAACTCACTGTCCAACTGGTTTAAAGTTTATTAATACACTAGGCAAACTATTGAAAGGTTTACATCACAATATTAGATGACATGACTAAATTTGGAATTCTTATCCACAAAATCTTGATGTACGCTGTAACTGCAACTTCTAGTGGTCAGGTGTAAAAACTGTCTCTGTTACATTGTTTAATTTGAGGTTGAAGTAAAAACAAAAATCACATTCAAGAATCAAAATACTACAAAGAATTAGATGGAAATTTTTAGAGAAATTTAATGTAAAGTGGGGAGCCCTCTCTGATATTTTCTTACTTTTTAAGGTATGGGAGGAACAACAGCAAATTTATAAAATAACTTTTTTTCAATCTCATTGGATAATTATCTGAAGTAGTATTAAGAAAGAGTCACTTCAATTAAAGGTCTCAAAAGGTAAACAAGTGTATTTTACGGGTTCATGTATGCAACTGTGTGGGTGTGTGTTTTGTTGCCAAAACAATAGAAAAGTTTAAGTGATTTAAATATAGCAATATAAGTAGGTTAAATGATTTTTTAAAGAAAAAGAAATATGTAATATTTTAACAAAAAAAAAATTCTGTAACACTGTTTTTTCAAGAGTAGTGTTAAGCACTGTAATGTAACACAATGTATAACAGAGTATTTGGTGTACTGCCGTGAATATCGTGATTAATGTATGTAATGTTATGTAAGTATCGCACTGTAAGTATGTAAGTAAAGCAATAAAAAAAGAATTAGTTCATATCTATATACGCTTCATGGCATCATTACTTGTACTTTGCATAATTAAACATGACCAGGACATGTATCAATTTCCATGACCATGTCCTGGACCCGAGGTGCATATGAA
Source organism: Platygyra sinensis (assembly GCA_019787425.1). Lineage (NCBI taxonomy): Eukaryota > Metazoa > Cnidaria > Anthozoa > Scleractinia > Merulinidae > Platygyra > Platygyra sinensis. Next base: position 2,447 of record JAHPZR010029448.1, on the reverse strand, counting down.
GATTGTTTCCATAGTTTAGGTGTCATCAGGGGCAAACTCTTTGTTGAAATTGAGTTTGGCTATGAGTGCTTGGAGGTAAGCATCCAACCTTTCACTTCCTTCAAATTTATATACAGTAAAGGTGGAGGATTGAAAGGCAGAGTGAAGTTGCTGGATTGCAAGGCGAAATCCACAGTTGAGTGAGGAGTGAGTGTGGTGTCCTCTGCGGTGTGACATTTGATGGCTGGTTGAAGGGTGCATCATGAAGGACTTCACCTCTGTCTGGTGTTCTGAGAATGGGGCCAAACCAATCACAAAGTAACACAACAAAATTGAGTGGGTAGGTACTTTCCAAATTTTGTTCAAGGGTCTAAAGTGTATCCACTGGATTTTTAAAAAATCCTTCTCAAGAAAAATTCTCTGGATCCAAAAATCCGGAGACATGGCAGCTCCCGAACTGTTTTCTCTCAAGACCAATTTTGACATGAAAGAGACTAAAGAAATGCTTACATTAATCCAAGGTCGAATGGCCACATTCTGCTTATTAATACAAAAATATAACAAGACCCTGAGACATGAGTACAGGAGCACATTGTTGACACTATGGCCAGGGATAAAGGAAACCTTCGAATACTCATTTAAACTAATGCATTTCGAATGGGAGTCAATTGTTAAAAAGTGAGATGAGTAATACATTTTGGTCCCTTCAAATCAATGGAGATATATGTTCACGAGTGTGGATGCGCTGGGAGAGATGGGCTGCCAAGCACTTGTGCAAGTGTGCTTTAACACAATGGTTTGCTTTCTGCAAACTGTGATAAAGACATGAAACATTATGTAAGTACCAGTGAATGTCATCAAAAGGTACTTATTAACTAATTTGGGTTTTAACATGATAGTGCTAACCAGTTCAGTGTTCATCAACACACATGTTGGAACATCTGTACTGAAATGTGCAAGTGTGGAAGTGGCACCTGTCCTGATTTATGGATCCCCCACAAAGACATTGACAACATTCCAGAATAAGCCGATGGTGAGTCTCTCAGTGATAGAAGCAGACAGAGAAGAGTGGTTTCTTCTGCAGCAAGGAAAATCTTTCAAAACAAGCTCCTACCACAAAGAATTGGCCAATCAGGTTCATGATGACTCAATGGTCACATGCCCAAATGTTTCACTTGAGTTTAACTCCTTCAACACCATGTGGTGTATGCAGGACAATCCTGAACAATATTCTTGCTAAAACTTATTGGAATTGTATGGAATCCCACCCAATGCATGTTCTTCCACCCAAGAGATGGTGCTCATGGTGACAAATGCTCTTAATGTCATCGTTCACCCAGAAGACATTGCAATATCTCATGATATACAGCTCAAGCAAATTTTAAGAGGTCATTGATCTGCATGATATGGGCTAGCATGGAGGATCGAAACCATGGTCTTGCCTGAACTAAGCTGAATAATGGCATATACAACACGCAACACAGTCAACAGACTTGTGCGAGTTACATTTAAATCCTGTGGTACTAGAGTGATCAAAGGAGGAAGACACCTATACATGGAGCTCCAGAAACATAAGCTCAATCAGATAGTGCAACAAAAACATAGGAATTTCTCTGGACAACTCCATACCTTTCTCAAAGTAAAGCTACAGTATCTCCAAAGAAAGATGTAGCAGGGCAAATATGATACCCGTGATAAGAATCTACCTACTGTACTTGCAAACAGTTCTAATCACAGCCTGGCCTGGCATCACAATATAGAATGCAAGTAAGCAACACGTTGTCCCTCAAAGGCAAATACTTCGAAATTAAAAAACATATCTTGCAATAGAAATGAGCCAAACTCGCACATGGCATATTAAAGAGGAGTCAAACTCAACAAAGCAACACACAGATGACAACAGAAATCATGCAGACCTATGACCTCTTCAAATTTGCCATACCACGATCTAATGGCTCCAGTTTCACCTGATAACACAATACAAAGTGCCCTTCATAAACAAGAGTGAAGTGACAGAAAGGTTGAGAGACCGAAAAGAAAATGGCAAATGTACAAATGCCACAAACCATAGGAGTCATGAAGGCCTGTCAACCCCATTTTACACACTGATAAAAGGCTGTGATTGGTTTAAATACAATCAGATATAATTGATCAAAGTTCAACGACAACGGTGAATTAAACCGTTCTGTACCAGAGGTTTTTCTTGCAGCTTTGGTGCTTGTGCAGTGCCAGTGGCCAAACCATTTTCATCCACCGCACATGAGAAAAACATCTGGTACCCAGGATAACACATACATAAATGGACAATACAGTACACTTAGCTACTTCATTTAGGCTTACTGAAGGTTGGGCTTGGCTTTTTAAATTCATGTTTTACCTTCCAGTGACAGCACTGAATCTACAAAAGGTAAACTCATTATGGGTATGACCTCTGCATCCCTAAGGAAACAATGTTCCCTCACTAAGGC
>JAHPZR010029447.1:10000-11806 GCA_019787425.1 Platygyra sinensis | reverse complement strand
CTAGCCGCATGTTCGTTGCTAAAAATATTCCTGAAAAAAGTTATGTGCGTCATATCATGCGCAAAAATGCCTGAAGGCTGCGGACTCCAAAAGGTATTGACTCAGTCACCATCTGCATCAAAACACTCGAAAACACTGAGAAATGTCATAAGCTATATAATCATAGCAATATTTCAGCCCAAAAGTCAGCACAAAAGTAGGAATACAGTGGAACCTCGATTTAACGAAGTCGCTGGAGACCGGCCAAATTTGTTCGTTAAATGGAGGGTTCGTTATATCGAAAACCTCGATATAACGAATTTGAGGGGAAAGGAACAAAATGTTCGTTATATCGAGGTCATAGTCAATGATTGATTTGTAACACAGGTGACTTCTGTGGAAATACTATAGTGCTAGTGTCTATGGCATGCAATAAGCCGTCGACTGAAAGGTTGCTGTCTCTTTACCATAAGGAGGATTTGCTGACTGTTGATCTGTTCAGCGTTTATCTTCTGTCGCGTGTTGACATTGTAATTCGTTATATCGAGGTAGATTTTACGTTTGGGCTTTATGTTCGTTATCGAGGAATTCGTTATATCGAGGTTCTATTCCATACATCTTACTGCAATTTTGGCCGGGACGTTGAGTATCGTTCGTTATATCGAGGACTTCGTTAAATAGAGGTTCATTAAATCGAGGTTCCACTGTATTCAGCCCCAGGCGGAAAAACAATATTCTTATTTGGTGTCCCCAAATTAGTAAGGGATTCTTTTTCCCTAGCTAGATGGCTTTTAAAAGTTTCTATCTATCTATCTATCTATCTATCTATCTATCTATCTATCTATCTATCTATCTATCTATCTATCTATCTATCTTATTTAAAAAAATGTAGCGGTACAGAAAGAGGCAAGCTAAATCGGGGCACTATTCTAGACTAAGAAATAAAAAACGTCTGATAGTCACCAATTAATGTTTTCACATCTACTAAGAACGATATATGTTTTGTAGCCGCTGCCACTAGAAACCTCTGAACCTTAACAAACATTTTGGGAAAGTTATCAATATTTCTCCTCCTCTACCCCTCCAGTCGTAGTGTATCATTCTTCAGTGAAGCTGAAATATCCACATGGGAGGGAAGTGGGGGAGAGGGGGGGGGGGGGGTGGGGGGGAAATGGGGAAATGATTAAAAGCGTCATGTACGATGCATAGTTAAGTTCGTAGTTAATTATGTCGTAAGTATACTTTATAACCTCTTCAAATATATAGTTTCGTCATCACTTGTAGTTTCTCTAAACACTTTTAGTTTCCACATGTACCTTTATGATCGACTTCCTCGTTTGTTTTCGACGTATTCACTTCCTCCTATTCCACAACTGAACGTTAACTTGGGCACCCATCCCTTCTCATTATCCACTTTAAACTTTACTGAAGATGACAAGAAATATCCTTTTTTTTAAATCAAATTAAGCCTTTTACTACAGTAACTGTTTTATTGAAACATTTGCGTGCCTACTTTTTTTCCCTTTTGTATTTTCTTAGTTCACAGCAGCGAATCAGGTCAAGTTACGATCAGGGGCAACAATAGTTGGAACTCTCTCTCATATCTCACCTCCTCTCCTCCCGCCCACCTTCCTCTTTTCTCCTTTCCATTAAGTTCCAATGTTAAAACCATACGACAGCATCGCTAAAGCTTTCTGGTTTCCTCTGGGAAGGAGGGGGACTGGGGGAGGGGGGCGGGGGGGTGGCTGTTGATGAAAAAGGTGGTTTATACCTGGCACAAAATATGATCGACAAAAAGTGTAGAGTTTTTGGGCTCCTCTACGACCT
>JAHPZR010029447.1:0-5000 GCA_019787425.1 Platygyra sinensis | reverse complement strand
CGCATGTTCTAGTAATTTCTAGCGCTCCAGGAAAAGAACTCAGTCATTTCTAGCGGGTTAGGAAAAGAAAGAGACTGCTCGCAGTTTATAAGAACATATGGTTTGTTCATACAAGTTTAGGTCGATAAGCATGTCCCACACGCGATAGGTCAAGGGTTTGGTATCGGATAAACTTGCGCAAACAGGCAACACAAGGGAACTGCTTCAAAAAAATTGATAACAGCTTACCTTTAATTAAAACAACAATTAATTTCCGGTGAAGTACTAAGCGCTGCGAAACAGTGTCCTTAAAGATAACAAGGCGTTTATTTCACGAAGAAACAATGACGATACTGTTTGTTGTTTCTCCCGTTTTGAAGTCTGCGTACGTTGTTGATGTACTTTAATTAGCCATCACGTTTCACTTTATCCGCACTGATGAAAGTTTCCTGGACGAGTCTACAATTCTGAAATCATATTATTACACGCTGAGAAGGAAGAAAGGTTTTTTTTAACTATTGAAGGTAAAACATTTATTTTCAGTAATGTAATGCCTTTTAAACGCTGACGTATAGCATTCTTTTGGATAAATAATATCTCAATTATTTCATGCCGCGCTCTGTCGCGCACGGGTAAAAAACAATCCATATAAAAGAATGATTTTAAAAACGCTCCAGAGGATTTTTTTCAATCCAAGAAACAGAAACACAAACACTACCTTTCCGTAAATGTTTTTTTGGCAGAAAAAGAGAAAGCAGTGAAGAAAAAACAACAAAGCATGATGATACACAAATGGGATTTAAACTCTTAACCTCTCGCGTGACGATCCATTATGTATCAACTTGTGCATTGCTTACAAGTATTTGAAAGTGTAAACCTCAGTTTTGACAAAAAAAAATTATCTTGCCGTTTTTAACTGCAGCACAGAGAAAACATGTACAAATACATGTAATGAAAACGTTTAAGCAGGCCTCAGTGACAAACAGTTTGTTAACCTTGAACTTTTTTTTTTTATTTTTACAAATGACGAAACAACCCTGAATGGATAAAGGTTTTATGCGCTTATTCGAAACCTAGACTGCACTCACATCACAAGTACTTCGTTAACGAGCAATGCCTCATAACGCCCCTTCATAATTTATTTTCCAAGTTCAGTGGCTAACAGCCACCTTGATCTTAGTTGTATCACCCCTTCACTCCTTCACTTCGTGTTAGACATTTAGAAACCCGGCAGAGTCGGGGACACCCATATGAAAAGGCAAGCAATACTCGTCATAAGATATAAATTTACTTCCTAAGGAAGAATAATATGAAAGTTGCTTGAGCTTCATTAGAACCCTAAAAGATACCACCTAAAATGAAAGAAGTGCGATCACCAACCACTACTCAAGAAAGGATACCGCCGCGCGCCTATCCACTAGATAACCTGGTTTGTTTTGCCAACACCTATCCATTAGATAGTGATTTATCATTTGAACAACTAGCGTTCTTTCAATTTCTTGACCAACTGGGTCCTGTTCTGACTTGGACTATTCTTAATCGTGAAATTTGCTCCAACGAGGATATAGGTTTTGACAATAGAGATCTGTCCTGCCCTCCTATTATCGAAAAAGTGAAGCCTTGGAGCCGACTGGCTCATAGCAACCTGAGGTTATCACCGTTTCTGTAACATGAAGCGGCTAGAAGTATTTCTACTCCTCCTGGACGGGATGTTATTCCATCACAGGTCACTCCCCTGCAATTTGTCAGGCTTCCCCAACAATTTTCTTTAAAATTCAAACATCTACTCTATCGTGTACTTGAATCAATTTTTTGTAACCGAATCTACATACAGGAAAATCTACAGGTTTCCAATTATATGTAAAAATTCGACTCGTAAGTAGCCCGATCCCAGAGGTTTTTCTTGATTTTTCTCTGCATGAGATGAGAGAACCAGAGCCGCGAAGAGGCAAGAAAAACCTTTGGGACCAGGGTAACTCGTAAGCAACACATGTCTGCACCGCGGACCTATTTTTTCACCGTGATGCCGATCCCAAGATACCTCACGTGCGATCACGCGAAAGGTTTGTGAGCCGCAAAAGACCTGGGCCCTAATTTAACCGGTATTTCATAAGTGATGAATCGGCCTTCAGCTTGGCTTGGTAGAGTTTGCAACTCAGGTGTTTTGTATTGTATTTAGTCGGTATCAGGGGTTTTTAATGTGTCAAAGATGATGTCTCAGACAGAACTTTTAGCCTGGTCAGAACCGGACACGAAATTTTTCGCCGATAATCTACTAGGAGTTGAAGATTGGGGTAAGTTTGTAGTACGCGTCTGTCGATCTGTTGAAAGCTGAATTTCACTACGCTACTACAATCCACATTTCTCATCAATTCTTTGGAACTTCTAGGAGACTCTATTGCTGATGTTAAATTCAACCCAGATGATTTGTTTTTGGGAGGGGAAGACCAAGACTTGGACCTAGAAGTAAGTGTATTAAACTTGCAAAAATTCTCGATTGCTCTAGATCTCGGCATGCGGCAGGCGGTTGACGAATCGAGCTTGCGTGAGGCAGTTATGCGTGAACAGTCATTCCGACTTGAAAAGATACCTTGTATGAACTCTTTTCAAGCTGTGAAACTGATTTTCCTAATCCTGCAAACGTGTTATCGAAGTTTGTGGGGAACGTTACTCAAAGAAACCTTAAAATAAACTGGGTAGTATAAAATTGTCTATTGTTAAAGTCTTCAAACTGCTGAAACTTGAGATCGGGTCTAACTTCCGCAAAACTCGAAATGAGGAAGTTTTATGAAATAAACTCGTTATCTCTTTACTGCAGCCCTTTACGATGCTTAGTTTTTAACCAAGAATGAAAATGTCATAATGAAAGGCTTTCTGCCAAAAGGAAAGCATTAACTTTTAACCTGAATAATGAAATTGTTTGTCTTCGCTTTTCGCAGTAGCGTCTACGCTTAGGTTAATTTGGTTTAATATTTATTTTGAAATTAGGTCTTTTCCAACCATTAGGACCGAAAATCTCGTTTATAGGTCACTCAAATTTAACACTGTTATATTCGATATAATAATTCTGTGTTGAGATTCATGTGTTGAAACATTGATCATAAAGAACAAAGCACATCGTGAAACCTTGGCAGCTCCTAGACGACGGCGACCCTTGGGAAGTATTTTGATATATTCGGTTTACGGTTTTATGGTGCCAAATGTTGTTCAATTAATTTTCTTGTGCGAAAAGGTGTGTAGATTTCTCTTCCAGTATCGTTTTTACATGTGTGCGATTTTTCTTGCAATTTTAATGCAACATGTTGCCGTTGTTTTATTTCTTTACAGCACAAAGATGATCACCTGAACGAATTTCTGTCAAGTCTAGGCGATCCTTCTTCCCCTGTAATTGAAGATTTCGACTTTACTTCGGGTAAGTAATAAATCATTTTTCTCTTAATTGATATTACTATTCTCTGTGATAATTTTTTTTCTCGCGTTATTTATTCAGTTCTGTGTTGTTGATTTAAACAGCCGCTTTTAAAAGACCTCATCTGTCACTCAACAGGTGTTTGTATCAAAGAGGAACCTCTTTCTCCATCATCCTCAAATTCGTCTTACGCTTCTCTACCCAGTTCACCAGAGAATCAGGTACATGTATAAAAGTTATTACAGGCTGAAGGGCTTCGAATAACTTTATAATTTGTATTGCTTAATACAAACTTGTTCCTTTTAAATGAGTCGTAAGAAATTTACGGTAGCATGACGTTCCGCACGGTTCGCTGTATTTCAGATTTAAAGATTTGTTAAAATTATGTTACAAGATTGCCAAAGTTAACTTGTAAACCGCATTTTATTGTCTTTAGGGTTCAGTTGTTAAATTCTAAGCTGGGAAAAAAAGACAAGAAATTTTGGGACAATGCCATGTGGTTTCTTTTGCATTATTGACCTAACTTTAATTATGTTGTCCTGGGCAACAAAATTAGAGCAAGTTTTGCAATCCACACCATTCTTCAACAATTTAAATGATCTCTCTTCTACAGCTTCCCTGTGTCATATTGACAATTTTTTTTCACTCGTGTCATTTCAAGGCTTTTTAAAAATGCTTTAGTCACCACAAACTTGTACATGCATGCTGTATATGAACTATTTATTCACCTATGTTATGTGTTTGACTAATGGTAGGTTAATTAACAATTAGACTACGAGCCCGAGTTTTCTACAAGCAGATAGTCAACGAGGCACAGCCGAGTTGACTATCTCTCAAAGAAAACGAGGGCGAGTAGTCTAATTGTTTTAGTATAAATTTACCGTAGTCTCATTGCATAAAAAGAAAAAAATGTCAAGTAACGCATAGAAAAGAACTGTTTTATTATGTTACATCAGGTTCAAACATGATGCGCGATGTGCATGATGCGTAACTGTTGACTATCAGCAGATAGAAAACGGTAATACAGCCAATCAAATTCACGGATTCACAATCTACGGTAAATTTATACTAATTAAGCAATAGACCACAAGGTTCTATGGTTTATAAGCTGATAAACCACGCGGGATGTTGGTAGAATACGAGAAGAATTTATATAATAAAATTTTCAGAAGACGCGTGATTTTTCCATGGGTTTACCGGCACAATATGCCATAGCTGATTGACCAATCAGAGCACAGGCATTGATTTTGTTATTGTATTAATCCGTATATGAGCTAATTATGGCCCATCAGGCTGGCATTTATCTCCAAAGACTGTAACATAAAGTGACCAGGGGTATTTCTACTCCCCCTAGATGGGATGATAGTCAATACCCATCCCAATACCCCATATACAGTATACACCTGGTTGGAGAGAGGCAATGCTACAGTACAATGTGTTGCCTAAGAACACAAAACAATGTCTTTAGCCCAGGCTTGAACCCACACTACTCGATCTTGAGTCGAGCAAACTAAACCATGAGCAGTTCTTTCTCTGATATTGGCCAATCAGATACATTGATTAAATTGAAATATTTAATAATTATATAAGGCCTCACACTTTGTAATTGATT
>JAHPZR010029446.1:10000-11773 GCA_019787425.1 Platygyra sinensis | reverse complement strand
CTAGCCGCATGTTCGTTGCTAAAAATATTCCTGAAAAAAGTTATGTGCGTCATATCATGCGCAAAAATGCCTGAAGGCTGCGGACTCCAAAAGGTATTGACTCAGTCACCATCTGCATCAAAACACTCGAAAACACTGAGAAATGTCATAAGCTATATAATCATAGCAATATTTCAGCCCAAAAGTCAGCACAAAAGTAGGAATACAGTGGAACCTCGATTTAACGAAGTCGCTGGAGACCGGCCAAATTTGTTCGTTAAATGGAGGGTTCGTTATATCGAAAACCTCGATATAACGAATTTGAGGGGAAAGGAACAAAATGTTCGTTATATCGAGGTCATAGTCAATGATTGATTTGTAACACAGGTGACTTCTGTGGAAATACTATAGTGCTAGTGTCTATGGCATGCAATAAGCCGTCGACTGAAAGGTTGCTGTCTCTTTACCATAAGGAGGATTTGCTGACTGTTGATCTGTTCAGCGTTTATCTTCTGTCGCGTGTTGACATTGTAATTCGTTATATCGAGGTAGATTTTACGTTTGGGCTTTATGTTCGTTATCGAGGAATTCGTTATATCGAGGTTCTATTCCATACATCTTACTGCAATTTTGGCCGGGACGTTGAGTATCGTTCGTTATATCGAGGACTTCGTTAAATAGAGGTTCATTAAATCGAGGTTCCACTGTATTCAGCCCCAGGCGGAAAAACAATATTCTTATTTGGTGTCCCCAAATTAGTAAGGGATTCTTTTTCCCTAGCTAGATGGCTTTTAAAAGTTTCTATCTATCTATCTATCTATCTATCTATCTATCTATCTATCTATCTATCTATCTATCTATCTATCTATCTATCTTATTTAAAAAAATGTAGCGGTACAGAAAGAGGCAAGCTAAATCGGGGCACTATTCTAGACTAAGAAATAAAAAACGTCTGATAGTCACCAATTAATGTTTTCACATCTACTAAGAACGATATATGTTTTGTAGCCGCTGCCACTAGAAACCTCTGAACCTTAACAAACATTTTGGGAAAGTTATCAATATTTCTCCTCCTCTACCCCTCCAGTCGTAGTGTATCATTCTTCAGTGAAGCTGAAATATCCACATGGGAGGGAAGTGGGGGAGAGGGGGGGGGGGGGTGGGGGGGAAATGGGGAAATGATTAAAAGCGTCATGTACGATGCATAGTTAAGTTCGTAGTTAATTATGTCGTAAGTATACTTTATAACCTCTTCAAATATATAGTTTCGTCATCACTTGTAGTTTCTCTAAACACTTTTAGTTTCCACATGTACCTTTATGATCGACTTCCTCGTTTGTTTTCGACGTATTCACTTCCTCCTATTCCACAACTGAACGTTAACTTGGGCACCCATCCCTTCTCATTATCCACTTTAAACTTTACTGAAGATGACAAGAAATATCCTTTTTTTTAAATCAAATTAAGCCTTTTACTACAGTAACTGTTTTATTGAAACATTTGCGTGCCTACTTTTTTTCCCTTTTGTATTTTCTTAGTTCACAGCAGCGAATCAGGTCAAGTTACGATCAGGGGCAACAATAGTTGGAACTCTCTCTCATATCTCACCTCCTCTCCTCCCGCCCACCTTCCTCTTTTCTCCTTTCCATTAAGTTCCAATGTTAAAACCATACGACAGCATCGCTAAAGCTTTCTGGTTTCCTCTGGGAAGGAGGGGGACTGGGGGAGGGGGGCGGGGGGGTGGCTGTTGATGAAAAAAGGTGGTTTATACCTGGCACAAAATATGATCGACAA
>JAHPZR010029446.1:0-5000 GCA_019787425.1 Platygyra sinensis | reverse complement strand
GGAAAGAAACGAGGAGGGAATGGGGATCGATCGCATGTTCTAGTAATTTCTAGCGCTCCAGGAAAAGAACTCAGTCATTTCTAGCGGGTTAGGAAAAGAAAGAGACTGCTCGCAGTTTATAAGAACATATGGTTTGTTCATACAAGTTTAGGTCGATAAGCATGTCCCACACGCGATAGGTCAAGGGTTTGGTATCGGATAAACTTGCGCAAACAGGCAACACAAGGGAACTGCTTCAAAAAAATTGATAACAGCTTACCTTTAATTAAAACAACAATTAATTTCCGGTGAAGTACTAAGCGCTGCGAAACAGTGTCCTTAAAGATAACAAGGCGTTTATTTCACGAAGAAACAATGACGATACTGTTTGTTGTTTCTCCCGTTTTGAAGTCTGCGTACGTTGTTGATGTACTTTAATTAGCCATCACGTTTCACTTTATCCGCACTGATGAAAGTTTCCTGGACGAGTCTACAATTCTGAAATCATATTATTACACGCTGAGAAGGAAGAAAGGTTTTTTTTAACTATTGAAGGTAAAACATTTATTTTCAGTAATGTAATGCCTTTTAAACGCTGACGTATAGCATTCTTTTGGATAAATAATATCTCAATTATTTCATGCCGCGCTCTGTCGCGCACGGGTAAAAAACAATCCATATAAAAGAATGATTTTAAAAACGCTCCAGAGGATTTTTTTCAATCCAAGAAACAGAAACACAAACACTACCTTTCCGTAAATGTTTTTTTGGCAGAAAAAGAGAAAGCAGTGAAGAAAAAACAACAAAGCATGATGATACACAAATGGGATTTAAACTCTTAACCTCTCGCGTGACGATCCATTATGTATCAACTTGTGCATTGCTTACAAGTATTTGAAAGTGTAAACCTCAGTTTTGACAAAAAAAAATTATCTTGCCGTTTTTAACTGCAGCACAGAGAAAACATGTACAAATACATGTAATGAAAACGTTTAAGCAGGCCTCAGTGACAAACAGTTTGTTAACCTTGAACTTTTTTTTTTTATTTTTACAAATGACGAAACAACCCTGAATGGATAAAGGTTTTATGCGCTTATTCGAAACCTAGACTGCACTCACATCACAAGTACTTCGTTAACGAGCAATGCCTCATAACGCCCCTTCATAATTTATTTTCCAAGTTCAGTGGCTAACAGCCACCTTGATCTTAGTTGTATCACCCCTTCACTCCTTCACTTCGTGTTAGACATTTAGAAACCCGGCAGAGTCGGGGACACCCATATGAAAAGGCAAGCAATACTCGTCATAAGATATAAATTTACTTCCTAAGGAAGAATAATATGAAAGTTGCTTGAGCTTCATTAGAACCCTAAAAGATACCACCTAAAATGAAAGAAGTGCGATCACCAACCACTACTCAAGAAAGGATACCGCCGCGCGCCTATCCACTAGATAACCTGGTTTGTTTTGCCAACACCTATCCATTAGATAGTGATTTATCATTTGAACAACTAGCGTTCTTTCAATTTCTTGACCAACTGGGTCCTGTTCTGACTTGGACTATTCTTAATCGTGAAATTTGCTCCAACGAGGATATAGGTTTTGACAATAGAGATCTGTCCTGCCCTCCTATTATCGAAAAAGTGAAGCCTTGGAGCCGACTGGCTCATAGCAACCTGAGGTTATCACCGTTTCTGTAACATGAAGCGGCTAGAAGTATTTCTACTCCTCCTGGACGGGATGTTATTCCATCACAGGTCACTCCCCTGCAATTTGTCAGGCTTCCCCAACAATTTTCTTTAAAATTCAAACATCTACTCTATCGTGTACTTGAATCAATTTTTTGTAACCGAATCTACATACAGGAAAATCTACAGGTTTCCAATTATATGTAAAAATTCGACTCGTAAGTAGCCCGATCCCAGAGGTTTTTCTTGATTTTTCTCTGCATGAGATGAGAGAACCAGAGCCGCGAAGAGGCAAGAAAAACCTTTGGGACCAGGGTAACTCGTAAGCAACACATGTCTGCACCGCGGACCTATTTTTTCACCGTGATGCCGATCCCAAGATACCTCACGTGCGATCACGCGAAAGGTTTGTGAGCCGCAAAAGACCTGGGCCCTAATTTAACCGGTATTTCATAAGTGATGAATCGGCCTTCAGCTTGGCTTGGTAGAGTTTGCAACTCAGGTGTTTTGTATTGTATTTAGTCGGTATCAGGGGTTTTTAATGTGTCAAAGATGATGTCTCAGACAGAACTTTTAGCCTGGTCAGAACCGGACACGAAATTTTTCGCCGATAATCTACTAGGAGTTGAAGATTGGGGTAAGTTTGTAGTACGCGTCTGTCGATCTGTTGAAAGCTGAATTTCACTACGCTACTACAATCCACATTTCTCATCAATTCTTTGGAACTTCTAGGAGACTCTATTGCTGATGTTAAATTCAACCCAGATGATTTGTTTTTGGGAGGGGAAGACCAAGACTTGGACCTAGAAGTAAGTGTATTAAACTTGCAAAAATTCTCGATTGCTCTAGATCTCGGCATGCGGCAGGCGGTTGACGAATCGAGCTTGCGTGAGGCAGTTATGCGTGAACAGTCATTCCGACTTGAAAAGATACCTTGTATGAACTCTTTTCAAGCTGTGAAACTGATTTTCCTAATCCTGCAAACGTGTTATCGAAGTTTGTGGGGAACGTTACTCAAAGAAACCTTAAAATAAACTGGGTAGTATAAAATTGTCTATTGTTAAAGTCTTCAAACTGCTGAAACTTGAGATCGGGTCTAACTTCCGCAAAACTCGAAATGAGGAAGTTTTATGAAATAAACTCGTTATCTCTTTACTGCAGCCCTTTACGATGCTTAGTTTTTAACCAAGAATGAAAATGTCATAATGAAAGGCTTTCTGCCAAAAGGAAAGCATTAACTTTTAACCTGAATAATGAAATTGTTTGTCTTCGCTTTTCGCAGTAGCGTCTACGCTTAGGTTAATTTGGTTTAATATTTATTTTGAAATTAGGTCTTTTCCAACCATTAGGACCGAAAATCTCGTTTATAGGTCACTCAAATTTAACACTGTTATATTCGATATAATAATTCTGTGTTGAGATTCATGTGTTGAAACATTGATCATAAAGAACAAAGCACATCGTGAAACCTTGGCAGCTCCTAGACGACGGCGACCCTTGGGAAGTATTTTGATATATTCGGTTTACGGTTTTATGGTGCCAAATGTTGTTCAATTAATTTTCTTGTGCGAAAAGGTGTGTAGATTTCTCTTCCAGTATCGTTTTTACATGTGTGCGATTTTTCTTGCAATTTTAATGCAACATGTTGCCGTTGTTTTATTTCTTTACAGCACAAAGATGATCACCTGAACGAATTTCTGTCAAGTCTAGGCGATCCTTCTTCCCCTGTAATTGAAGATTTCGACTTTACTTCGGGTAAGTAATAAATCATTTTTCTCTTAATTGATATTACTATTCTCTGTGATAATTTTTTTTTCTCGCGTTATTTATTCAGTTCTGTGTTGTTGATTTAAACAGCCGCTTTTAAAAGACCTCATCTGTCACTCAACAGGTGTTTGTATCAAAGAGGAACCTCTTTCTCCATCATCCTCAAATTCGTCTTACGCTTCTCTACCCAGTTCACCAGAGAATCAGGTACATGTATAAAAGTTATTACAGGCTGAAGGGCTTCGAATAACTTTATAATTTGTATTGCTTAATACAAACTTGTTCCTTTTAAATGAGTCGTAAGAAATTTACGGTAGCATGACGTTCCGCACGGTTCGCTGTATTTCAGATTTAAAGATTTGTTAAAATTATGTTACAAGATTGCCAAAGTTAACTTGTAAACCGCATTTTATTGTCTTTAGGGTTCAGTTGTTAAATTCTAAGCTGGGAAAAAAAGACAAGAAATTTTGGGACAATGCCATGTGGTTTCTTTTGCATTATTGACCTAACTTTAATTATGTTGTCCTGGGCAACAAAATTAGAGCAAGTTTTGCAATCCACACCATTCTTCAACAATTTAAATGATCTCTCTTCTACAGCTTCCCTGTGTCATATTGACAATTTTTTTTCACTCGTGTCATTTCAAGGCTTTTTAAAAATGCTTTAGTCACCACAAACTTGTACATGCATGCTGTATATGAACTATTTATTCACCTATGTTATGTGTTTGACTAATGGTAGGTTAATTAACAATTAGACTACGAGCCCGAGTTTTCTACAAGCAGATAGTCAACGAGGCACAGCCGAGTTGACTATCTCTCAAAGAAAACGAGGGCGAGTAGTCTAATTGTTTTAGTATAAATTTACCGTAGTCTCATTGCATAAAAAGAAAAAAATGTCAAGTAACGCATAGAAAAGAACTGTTTTATTATGTTACATCAGGTTCAAACATGATGCGCGATGTGCATGATGCGTAACTGTTGACTATCAGCAGATAGAAAACGGTAATACAGCCAATCAAATTCACGGATTCACAATCTACGGTAAATTTATACTAATTAAGCAATAGACCACAAGGTTCTATGGTTTATAAGCTGATAAACCACGCGGGATGTTGGTAGAATACGAGAAGAATTTATATAATAAAATTTTCAGAAGACGCGTGATTTTTTCCATGGGTTTACCGGCACAATATGCCATAGCTGATTGACCAATCAGAGCACAGGCATTGATTTTGTTATTGTATTAATCCGTATATGAGCTAATTATGGCCCATCAGGCTGGCATTTATCTCCAAAGACTGTAACATAAAGTGACCAGGGGTATTTCTACTCCCCCTAGATGGGATGATAGTCAATACCCATCCCAATACCCCATATACAGTATACACCTGGTTGGAGAGAGGCAATGCTACAGTACAATGTGTTGCCTAAGAACACAAAACAATGTCTTTAGCCCAGGCTTGAACCCACACTACTCGATCTTGAGTCGAGCAAACTAAACCATGAGCAGTTCTTTCTCTGATATTGGCCAATCAGATACATTGATTAAATTGAAATATTTAAT